>VWZZ01006103.1:97526-171979 GCA_013399095.1 Psophia crepitans
GGAGCGCCGTCCCGCGGGGCGCCCGCGCCGCAGAGTGAGGCGGAAGGAGGCGGAGGAGGGAGCGGAGCTGCCGGGCCCTTCGCTGCCGCCGTGTGCCGGTGGGAGCCTGCCGCCGCGGGGAGCGTGTGCCCGGGGGACGCTGCCTCCCCAGTTTCCCCGTCCGGCCCTGCGGCTCCTCCGTGCTCGCCTCGCCCCGCTGCGCACAGGTAACCGCGGAGAAGGAGGCGCGGGGCGGCGCGGAGCAGAGCAGCTTCCCCTGGCCGCGATGCTGCGGACCGCCCTTCCCTGCCGGGGCCGCGGGCGCTGCCGCTGACAGCGGAGCCTGCGCCGGGCCACCTCCACCGGGACGCAGACTTTGCCTTCTTTTTGTTTATTCTGCCATTCTTGAGATACCGCTATCCTCCTTCCAAGGACTGCGGGCAGGTCCTGTCTGACTATTGGATTTTTACCCATCTGTCTTGATTGCTAGTCTGAAAGTATATTTAATAAAAGAAAAAGTGGAGCCACAAATCCAGTTGATATCACGTTCCCCTTTCTGTGGAGTCCGGTTTATTTCTGCAGTTAAAAAAGTTTACTTCCCCCCCCCTCCAGTTTTATTGACACAGAGGATGAAGAAGGATTTGCAAGTGAAAGCGCCTTGAAATACAACATCTTTTAGAGAGAGCTCTGCGGTTTGCCTGTTGAGTCTCGAATTCCACCCTTTGCCCCTGCTGAATCCACTATTCTGCCCTTTACTCTCTGGAGTAAAAAAACAAACAACAACAACAAAAACCCGAGGGGAAAAAAATACCTTTGGCAGCAGGGAAGCTTTGTGTGACTGACCCAACGAGCTACAAGTGTCCAGTTTCTGAAAAGAAGAAAACCCTTTTGTCTTCAGCAGATCAGTAGGTAAGAGACTGTGCTCATGGTGCAAGGGACTCGACATTTGCTCTTGCAGCCTAAACCTGGAAGTTAGGCTGGCTTTCTTCTCTGCCAACTTTTGCCCATCACTTCTGTCTCCTGTAAAGATTACTCTTTGTCTTACAAAATTCTTGTAAACTATACACTCGTCTACCCATTTCACCGCTGGCAGTGAAATATTAATAGTGACGTACTTGCGTGTAATGGGGTAAAGTAAAATTCTGTGGAAGTCGCTGAAGTGGGTTTGTGTCAGGCAGTGTTCGAAAGCAGCTGTGTTTCTTCCAGTGCTCTTTTGAGAAAGTAATCGCAGTCATTGTGCTTGTAATCCACGTGTCAAGATTGTCTTTGCTCGTCATGCTTCACAGAGAAGCATGTATGTGCGTTTACGTGTGCACGTGTGCAAACAGGGCTCCCGCAATCGCTTGAGACTTCTTGTTTCACACTGGAATTCGTTTTACATTAAGTGCTTTACTGCTGTGTCACAAGGTGTAAAAGCGTTGAACCTGTAATTAACACACCTTAACAGATTACTGAATGTGGCTAGGAACATGCTTGGCACTGTACAGAGTGAGTATGAGGGGATGTTTTCTTTGTTTTAAGTTTTTTTTTTGAAAGTAAGACCGAAAACGCAGCAGGGACATGTGGACATAATAACTGGATGGAGGCCCAGTCTCTGTACGGGAAACATATTTTCTAGCATACTCCTTTCTCTAGAGGCCGAGCGCTGAATGTGTGCTGTTTTACGAGTGGTAATACCGCTGCGAATTTCTAACTTTCCTTCTCTCCTCCAGCTCTGTACCCATATACCCATTTCCCACTGCCAGAGCTTCATTGCCACCAGTCTTTTGTGCAAGGGAAGGACCTGTGGAATTTCGTGTGGCTGGTAGCAGGACTCTCTTTGCAGGAAGGATTGTATTGTTCCCTGTGGAAACACATAGCATCCCTCAGGACGAGGATCTGGCTGTTTGTTTGGTGAAAGCAGCCTTGACATCATGCTCTTCCCCGCTGCGTGGGTTTTTCCTGTAGGTGATACAGGAAATGCTAATATTGGTGTGTCTCTGTGCTTTTTTTTTTTTTTCTTCCCCCCTCCCGCTCCCCTGGAGGGATTTCTGGAGGGAAAAAAAAAAGGTGGAAGAGATGTCCTATTCCTCCCTTGGGGGAGCGGACAGCAAGTCAGAGTGCTCTGAGCTGATGGACCCTCAGAGAACTGAGGGTGCCCCAATGTCTGCTGAGGTGTAACAGCCAGTGGGGCACCTTGTGAGGGGACCGGGGCAGGTGAGTGACCAGGATCCATCTTGGGGGAGAGGACATGGCATAGGTTTTGGCTGCTGTCTCACTTTTTTCTGCTACCCTTGACTTCTTCTGGAGACTGAGCCTTTCTGCCAAATCAGGGTGGGAACGTCAGAACCATCTTCTTGAGTTTTGTCCTGCTCCTGTGTGAGTGATGGGCAGCATTATGGTGGTTTTTCAGTGCTGATACAAAAACGTGAACCCTGCCGTCAAGACCATGACCCTGCTTTGGGTCAGACTTTCACCAGGGTTACCTCAGTGACTCAGCTCCTAGGAGCAGGGTCATGAGCTGACCCTGGAAAAAATTTGTCCCATAGTTGATGTTGCAGGTTCATCTGGGGCACTTGGTCTCCCTCTGTTTCTCCAGGACACTTACTTGCAATGTAACCCCTGTCCTTAAAACATTCCTAGAAGCCACAAACACAACACAGAATGATTTGTTTCTGTTCTAGTGCTTTCTTGAGGGAAGGGTGGGATTTCCAGGAGGAGGAAAGGGGTGCTTGCTCTTCCCCCAAGCTTGTTGTCATTCTGGCTGCGGAGATGTTTTGCAGGCAGAACTGCCTGTCCCGGGGAGGAGGCTGGAGACAGAAAGGAAGCTGGCCAGTGCAGAGTAGGCAGAATGGGCCATATAGTGGGACATGGGATTGCAGTGGTGCTGGCACCTCGTAATTGTGGTATTGTTTGGCATGACACGTTTGCATTGTTACAGCTGGTTAATATACTGATAGCGTGGTTCATCATTCTGCCTGTTTATGGTGACGCATGACATCGGATTGTGCCATAAGCCTGGGAGAACCCAAGTATTGCTCTTTCCTGAAGCATGCGTGAGCGACTTTGGACTAATTTGTGCATTGTAGCACAGAATGCCACAGCCAGGCCACAAGGTTTTCATATGCTTATAATAGAAATGTATAAAAATTCTCTGTAGTCTGTAATACAGCTCAAAGGGCAGCTGATTTAGACGTGCTTGAGTGTTAAGGTCAGGAGATCACATTCCATAGGTTACTTGATGAAAGTGCTTGAAGAGGGTATAGCATAAATATTTGATTTATATAGAAGGGATTGGTACAAATCCTTTTGTCCCTTCTGCAAAGATGTTCTGTAGGCAAATCACTGTTACGAGAAAAAAAACCCACCAGACAACAGAAAGCTTGTAACTTCTTTGTGCTAGAGGAAGTAGGACGGTAATGTTGTGATTATTGTTGAATTCCACTAAAATTCCTCTCATGGGATACACCATCTTCAAGAACAGCTAAGAGAACTAATGCTTTTAAATGTAAAATGACTCATAATGCACGGGCTCTTGATGTTGGGTTTAACATTGTATGCAAACATTGCCAGCTGGTGGGGATCTTTCGGGACAAATAAGAACTATATTTGTACAAGAAGGCTTGAATGATGTATTTCAGATGCATCCTGATTAGCATAAGCCATTCACTTTGCAAAAGAATAGCAAGAATCCCAGAAGTGTAGATAATTTAATAGTTCTCTTGTTCTCTTTATCCTGTCTTTCATCAGCAGACTGACCAATCTTTTTGTTTATTTAGAAATCAAGTTGCATTGCTTTACTGCCACCTTTTCCTTATGGTGACAGAGAAATTGAGAATTTGCAACACTCAGATTCTCAAAACATAAACACTTCTCCCTCTTCTATCCCTTCCTTTCTTCTCCAGTTGGGTGTGATGGGATTTTTTTATTTATTTTTTTTCCCTTGGGTGGTGGTGGTGTGTTTTTTGACAGAACAACTAGAACCATTGAACTCGGTATAGCACCCAGCACAATGATGTCTTGGTCCATTGCAGGGGCTCACTGTCACTACAATGAATGAACAGCTGAAGTAAAATTTCAGCTCGTTGAAGATTTTTTTTTTTTTCTTAATGTGAAGCAAAACCTGGTGTAGATTTAGGTTGTTGCTGCTTTAATGTATATACAGAGATAAGTCTCTAACTCTAGAATTATCAGCAGTCCGAGCGTATGTTAATGTATAAATACTTTTAGCTGTGAATGAATTTATCTGTTTATACCTCTCTTGGGGCAGAACTCTGTTTGGCCGTTCTTGCTTCATTCCTACTGACAGCTTTTTAAAGAGCTGCAGCGTCGGAAAGACAAATCCCAATATAAGAAAGTTCTTACCTGTTACGAGTTTGTATTAAACTAAAAGCTGGCTCCAAACACCTGTAAATGACGAGATTCTCCCTTCAGTGCAGGATATGATGTGTGTTAGGTTCTGTTCTGAATTTAAATGAAAACTATGACCTTGTTCGTGGCAAAAGGTTCTTGGCTTATTACATGTTCCCACTTTGGGGTGAAGTGTAAATGCTTTCAGAATCAAGCAAGATGCCTGTTTTCCGCCCATCTAACTGTTGTTGCACATTCACATATTTCAAGGTATTTTCAGACATTCACTTTTGAAGAAGTCTTCTCAAAGGTTTCCTAATCAAGACAGCCTTATGGATTATTTTTTTTCTCCTTGCTATTGTGGACAATATAGTGGGAGTGGAATGTCTTTGGTTGCCAATGTTTGCTGCTAGGTATCCCCCTTCCATGGAGACCAAATGTTTATAATAGTGTGAGAACAGCCATTCTTGGTGATTGGCAATAAGGTTGAAGGCTCCCTTTCTCCTCTTCTACCCACTGAAATACAAGAGAGAACTTGGATCTCTTGGTTCTTCGTAGAAGTGTTCCAAATTGCCTATTGCTGAGGCTATAAAGTTTCAGGAAGCACTAGAGGATTTGTCAAAATGATTTAGTCCATTGTGTTGAATCTGGGCCACAACTGATTTCTGTAAGCTCATTTTCTGCTTTCAGGAATTCTTTGCCTGCCTTACTTTCTGATGAGTACTTACTTTCTAGATTAGACTTTCTTCTACCTCTTGTGCCTGATCTTCTCTCCGTACGTGCCCCATATATGGCATCATCATATTGTAGGCTTTAAATCATTGTCTTCATGAAACAGCAGGCACATAGCTGCCCTATGAGTCCAGTTTGGCTGCAGGAGCTTCTCGGTTGTTAAACCTTTTTAGACAGGAGAGAGTGTATTCCCAAACAGCTCTGGAATGCAGTGCCGGCCACAGGAAGAATTGCATGCTGCAGCCTCCACGCTACAGCCATACCTTCAGTTTTTCCAAAAGTATTTGGTTCATGCTTTGACCAGATCGGATACTGAAATGGTATCCGTGTAAAAATGCTGTACTGTATGGAGAACTCTAAAGTCAGCAGGTATCCAAATCTTGCACATTAATTCCCTCTCCAGAGTAGCCTTGAAATGTAATCTTCGAGACAGAAAAAATAAGTCAACAACTTTGGGGAATAATAATGTAAAGGAGTTCCTAGGAGCAATTAATTTTTAAATATGCAATATAATATTTGTCGTACTTGCCTACTATGCCTGTAAGTAAAAGGAGTTTTTCAGGATTGATGAGATTTGCTTTTACCTAGACACTTGGATGTCATTTTTAAGAATATATTTGAAACTTACCTGTGTATAGGGCAAATCAGACATTTGGTGTGAGCAGGAGGTTGGTGAATGAATAGGAATGTAAAAGAAAAAGTTGTGAACAAAACAGAAAAACTGAGAACAAAATAAAAAGGCCTGTGGAAACAGAGTTCTCAAAGCCTTAAAATCATGTAGAGCAGTGGTTATGGGAGGTGCTTAGCTGAAGCGAAGGAAGAACGTGTGTTGGAGTCTCCTGTAGCGCCTGGGGATCGTGCAATGTGGTCATCCTTCGAGATGGTTGTTGGATGTGTCACGCTTTGTTGTGAGCAGCTCCTGTATTGCTAGCTTAGCGCTGGAAAAGTGAGTGCGCTCTCCTGTTTCTAATAGCTGAATCGTCTCATATTTTACTGGCACGCAGGCTGCATTCTTGGTCCTGCAGAAGGGGTTCAGAGATAAGAACTGCAGTTTGTACTTGTTGCTTTTTTACTTCCTCATCCTCTTTCAGAATGACTGTTGTCTAGTTTGCTTGTGTCTGAGCTTCAAATAGCCTTTTATTTTTTTTCAAACACTAAGTATTTGAAAATCTTTGGGACTTTGGAAAGGTTTTTGGTCATTTTCCTGGATAACTACTGTTGGACTATGTAAGGTTCATTGCTGTTTGTTAGAAGGTGGAGCCAAAACTTTGTTTAACCATAAAGAAGTTCACTGATCTAATAAAATTGTTTTTTAAAGGCCTTGCTGCTATTTGTATTAGCAAAACACTTACAATATCTAATGAGCAATGACCAAGATGATGTTGAGCAGTTCCCTTGTATGAATGTCTGTGAATTAAGCCAATTTAAGTTTTTGTTTAATGAATTAATGAGCAGTTGTAAGACCTTGTCTAAGAGTTGTATCGCAGTAACCTTTTTTTGCTTTAAAATGCTTCGTGTCTCTACACAAGTTGTTTTTTAAAAGTATTACTTAATCTCTTAGGATTATTTACTGTAACCCGCAAGGAAAGTAATTCCACATTTCAGTGACTTTGTTCACTTCAGGGTTTGGTGGATTTTTCCTGCTGTTCTAATTTGGGTGGTTCTGTGTCCAGCTGAAACAGATTTTATTGCTTCATGCTAGGGCTAGCTCATCTTGTTGTGGAGCTTGGGAAAAACAGGGTAGGAAAACATATCTTCCTAGTTTTCCCATTGTCTTTTTGAAAAGAAACAAAGCTGAAACCTCCTTAATATTTCTGGAGACGCAGAACATAAAAGCAGTGTAAGATAGCCCGCAGAGGTGCACAAGGAGTTGGTAATCTGTAGTTTACTCAAATCATCACAACTCAATGCTGATATTTGCATTAGGTAAAAACAAATTCCAAACACTTCTTACTGCAGAATGATAAAAGTTGAAGAGACTGAGAACAATTATGTAGTCTATTCCACCCTTCCTTTGGGTGAGATCAAGGAACTGTAGAGAAAAAGCAGGAAAGAATGTGCCTAAGTTACATGAAAAAACCCAACTTTTGCTGTTGCCGAGTTGGGATGGGGTGTGGAGTACCTAGATCTTGTTTAAAAAAAGAAAAAGTAATAAAAAAGTCTTCGTACCCACGGAGGGAAGAGTGGATTTACCACCTGGCGAAAGATCGGCGCCTTTCTGATTTGGGAAAGTAGGGATGGCAAGAGCAAATTTGTACGGGAGGTCACTGGCCCCATCCCAAACTGCTCGGGTGGCATTTGGAAGGGGTGTTTCCCTGGAGCAATCTCAAGAGGCTGAAATGGAGATCAGGGCCTGAGATGGTGCCTGTGGAGGCAGACGACTCTGCAGGAGCACTTCAGCTACGGATTGAGTTGCGAGACACAGGATGGCAGGTTTTCCAGCCCCGGTGAGGCCCTGCCAGCCGCATCCCTTCCCTGCTCCTCAGGCAGTGGAGAGCTCAATGCGTTTCCTGCTGCAAACACTGCTCCGAATGAGAGCTGGGGCAAGGTTAATGATTCTGGATTTGTGCCTAAGAAGCAGTGCGTTACCTGTGGTTTCTGCGCATTCGGTGAAGTTCATTGTAGCACATCTCACTGCTTAAGTTGCATACGATTATGGTGTGTTATTAGTTGCTGACTGCACCATCAAAACATGAACATGCAGATTTCCTTTATTAGGGGAATATTGTCTAGCTGTAACTTTTTGTTTCTGCAGCTGCTCGGGATACCTTCCAGAAGTATCTTCTCAGTTGCAGAAAATACTCGGAAAGTTCTCCTGCCTTCTGCTTGCACAAGTTATGGGGTACCTACATCCTCGATCAAAACCATTTAGGCAGGATCTACGCTGAAAAGTATTTGCTGCTCCAGTTATTATGGGAGAACTTTCTAGTAGTGGTGAAGTCTGTGTTAGCAAGGAAGAAGTTTCACTGGTATGATTTATACAAGGTTTCCTAAGTAATATACCTAAAAACAATTATTTCCTAGTGTAGCTACATCTGCTTTAGAGTGGTTGCTGAAATAGTTACATGGAGAGAAGTCAATTCCCTGAGTGACATAGTTGTGGCAATACAAACATACATATAGGCCAGGACTTAGCCAATCAATGCTGCACTAAAATGAATGTAGTAGTGTCTTCCTCCCAGTGTGGTGGTGAGGCTGAATTAATCATCTTACGAGTAATTAATGGTTTTTTACAAGGTGCATGTGAAAAACCCAGGTGGTTATGATAAAAGTGGTTTTGGTGGTGTTCTTTTATAACATCCTTGTTTTCTAAAAATTTGGTGGTCTGGATCTTCTGTTGCGTTTTACTTTTTGAAAAAAAAAAAAAAGATCCATATTTTTAACCCATGGTACCCATTGAGAACACAAAATGGGTTTGCTTCGTGATACTGTCCCAGTACCGTGTTAGTTTTGTTCCCTTCCTTGGGCCACAGCATCTCAGAATGAGCATTGCCAGCTCTATTAGGCTGACTGACAACTGATAAGTTCACTGTATTTTAACTGTTTCTTCTCATAAAGAGGAGGAAAAAAAGCAGCCCTTTGAAAAGAGGAGGGCCCGTGCCTGCTTGCTTTCCATTAGCCCCATTAAATTCTGTGAAACTGCTTTGTGAAATAAGAAGAGCTCCTCCATACGGGGGCTTAAAATAGTTTAAATTGTGGTAATGCTAGAAGAAGCCAGAAAATTCCATGCTGAAGGCGGGCCATAGTGATTGTTTTCTTCTCTGAATCCTTCTCCACCTGCGGTTTTTATTTGTGTCAACTTATGATAGAAATTTTCAGTGTGCCACAACTGACATATGAGGAAAAACTACCCTAAGGTAGCATGAAATGGATATCTGTTTGGGGAGTGTATTTCTATTGTTTTCAGGACTTAAGCTTTTAGGTTCGAGTTTTGACTTTATTTTTAGTGTAGATGGTGATTCTAATCCTTTTTTATCTCACCAGCAATTAAACCAGCCTGATCCTATCGTTAGGGACAAATGATGCACTGTCAACGTTTTGCTCCCTTCTGATAATGCACATGAAACTGTTTTGCGTGTTTGAAGATTACATTTTACTCTCACATGGTTTTCATTATCTGAGAGCCCCGAGGAGAGGCCTGGACTAAATCAGGGGAGGAATGGAGAAACCACACAATGCAATGAAAATGGTGCTGAGGCATACTTGGGATAGTTGTGGGACAGGGGCTGCTGACGACAGAAGCAGGGCGCTGCCTGAGTGCTAGCAGCAGCAAGAAGTGGAGCGTTCTTAAAAGACAAAACAAAACTTGATGTTGAATTAAAATTGCGGCTTGGGTTTACGACAATTCCCCAGTTCTACAAGGATAATTACTGGAAATCTGTGAAGTTCGAAGCAGATAAATCTTGGTTGGTATGTGCTGGGAGGCAGTCCTCTGAAATGAGACCTGATGTGACTAAACCTGCGTAAGCTTGATCTGGTTTTATCAAGAAGACATCTAAAAGGTGAGATCTTGGCCTTTGTGAAGTTTGTAGCAGAGCTCCTGTTGCTTGTGCTGGAATTAGTTTCATTAAATATGCAGAAATTGCAGTACGTGCCATTAAGGGGCTGTCTGCAGATGTGAGAGTAGTGCTTGGTAGTGCTGCATAACAGTTTGAGTAACTGAGTGGTGTGATGTATTCATGTAGGAATATTCCCAATAAAAACAGCTGAATAAATATACCTAGGCTGGTCTTGCTATCAGACCAGTATATTCAGAGTAAATCCTTCTGACCCTCTGACTTTTGAAATTTTATGGAGGAGCTTGAAATTCCATAGCATTCTTATCAAAATACTTAAAAGCCATGAAGCAGTCCTATTTATACCAGGCTCTGTAAGTGTTTATCTTCTCTTTTTTTTTTTCTTTTTTTCTTTTTTTCCCCTTTGTAATATAAAACCTAAATTATGTTGGTTAAGATTATAGGTACTTCCCTGCGAAGAAACTGATGCTTTGTAGTGAGGGAGCAGTAATTCAAAGGTCAAGTGAGGTCTTTTCAGTTTTTTCCTTAGAGATGTCATTTAGAGGGGGTCTTCCTACACTGATGTCTTGACTTATTTATCTCAAGCCAGACCAAGCGACTTGCTGCTTTTCCTTCGGGCCTGCCAGGCTTTCTTGTGCTGTTCTGTGTCCAAGTCCCAAGACCATGGACGTTTGAGAGGAATGGTTAGTGGCTCTCGGCAAGGCAGTCTAGTCCTTGCTGAAGGTGGGCTCGATTTGGCCTGGAGAGTTGTTAGAACCGTGATCAGCCTTTGGATGTTCTGGTGGCCTTTTGCTATAGTTACTCTATGATGTAATATAATGGGTATGCATATTATTTGCACCCCTCCGGGTGACATTGTTCTTGTTTTTAGTTAAAAGAAGGAAGTTTTTCTTGTTTGCCCAGTGACTCTGTCCTTCTGGTATGAAGATGAGTAATGCTGGCACTGCTCCATGCACCTGCTCAGTGCCACCCTCCAAGATCACCTGAGCCACAGTCAGCAGATCTAGGCAAGCAGGGACTGGATGGCTGTGCGAAAGCTGGGGAAGTGTTTATGGTTGGAGTCTGAAACCCACTTTTGGTTAGGAGCAGGTGCTAAAACGCTATCACAGCTCTGGGATTTGTTGTGTGCCGCCTTGCAGGTCTAGGTGTTGGCGCCAGACATTGGGAACCTTTATTCTCAAGGACTATCCTAGTGTGTATTCTCTCCTTTCCTCCTCCTTGGGTAGGGCTGAAATGAAATGAAGAGCATTCAGTGATAACCTGCACTATGCATTAAATACTTCTGGACCTCGCCCTTGTGAGTCTGGTGCTCCTAGCCACTTCAAAGTGTGTGTGCAGAATAGCCGTGTTTCCAGTGGTCTTACAGCCACTCATGTTAAGTGAATTTTGCAGGATCTGGCAATCAGCCTGCTGGGTTTTGCGTAGGCCATGTAGCAAAGGAGGCATATTGCTATTAAACAGTGGGTGACTCAGCATGTGAACTGGCCTCTGCGATTGCGCGGGGACTTCACAACTAGTCCTTTCTATGCTATCTCTGTTTTGTGTTCCCCTCCTCTATTACAGTGTACAGGTATGTCTGAAGATAACTCTGCACCTCAAAAAACAACGCGAGACTTCATCTAACCGATAGCATCCCATCACCTGTTGCCAGGCAGGATAAGCAGCATCGCATGCACATCTTTGAAGAAAAACACAGAATTACTTAGCAGGATTTACTGCTCGAGTTTGAAGTCTGTCGCTGTCACTGGATTGTTTTGTGTACGAGTGACACAAAATTTAGTAGTAAAACTGAAAGTGCTTAACTGTACTCCAGCTCCTTTGAGGTGGTGAACCTGTTCCCATCCCACCTGATGCGTAAGCTAATTAGCTTCTTGGCTAAGCAGTAATTCCGGGCAAGTATGTACAGGCTGTCCTCACAGGGACTCTTGCATTCTTCTTCGTTTCACAAGCTAAAGAAAGATGCTTCTCTTTCCTTGTGGGGCTGTTATTGCTCCATGCAGGTTAATTGAGCTATAGCATTATAGCCACTCATCAAACAGTGGTGAGTAGCTCACTTGTCTAAGCTTGTTTATTTTTATAATGCTGAAAAATATTTGCATGCTGTACAGAAATGTGCTGCTTTGGTTCCTCTACAGCCTGGCAGTATTATCATTTTAAATTCTTCATTAGTCTGTCTTCCTCACGAGGGACTGGCAAGGTTCCTGTGAATAATTACATGATGTTTAAGACACAAGCCTCAGCTACTGAGTTTTTACACAATGCCCTGCAAACATGGGTCTTTTCTTCCTTAAATACTACCTACGGCACCTCCCCTTTTACGCCCATTCTTGATCTCAGCATGGTTCCCTGCAACACTTTGCAATTCCTGTGTTAGTTCTACCAGTTCTAGACTCTGATGTTTCATTCAAGAATGTACAGATATAAAGTTACCATGAATAATTTCAGACTAGAAGTTAGAAGAAGGTGGTAAGATGATAGAGCTACAACACTCAGAACAAGCTGCGAAATCAGTTCAGCCTGGGAAGTCTACCTCACAGTGGTTCCTTGGAACTTAAAACCTGAGTTTTCCACTTGGAAAGTGAAGGCTCTGAGGCTCTGAAGACTGCACCATCCAATCCATAAGCCAGTATCATTTTGCAGAGTTGTTGGTAATCTGAAATCAGCCCTATCCATAGTAATACATTTAGGCCAACCCCCCAAATACATCTGTCTAAAATGTCTACAGAACCTATTCCACTTTCCTTCCAGCTGTATCATAACTTTTCCAGTGCACCTCACTAATTTCTATCTTTGGCACACTGAAATTGCTGGAAAAGCCTAACACAAATAGAATTTGGTGTCCAAATAAATAACACATGGGCTTCAGTACCGATTGTACTGTTCATTTTTGGTGTTTCGTTACGTAAAAAGGTTAACTCACTGGTTCTGCCATGAGTTTCCAGCTCGCTCACAAAGCAGGTTACAGGAATGCTGCCACCCAAGTTAGTTGCACAAGATTGTCTTTGTTAATTAATAATAGTGGGATAAAACTGGAAAAAATAGGCTTAGTGCTAACAGTTGGTATTTAAACACAGTGGATTTGTTGGCCAGAATATCTTCATATCCTATCTCAGTCCACCGTTTGTTTTGGATTTCCAGGCTGATTCCTAGTTTACATCCACACTAAAATTACTGGTGTTCAGCCCCAGCAAATCCTTTCAGTGTGAACTGTGCCCTTCATCAGATCAGCAGAATGAGCTTGTGTTGCTGTGAAGTGAAACTCGGTGTGTGAAATGGTTGCATACAGAATCACTTCCTTGAACGTTTGAAGGAGTTAAACATGCACAGATTGAATTTGTCTGTTGAGAAAATCTTGAAGGCAGAGAGGCAGAGTCTCAAGCTGGGTTGTATCTTTGTATTAAAAAAATAAACACACACACCGCCCCTTAGATTTTTCCATTTGAAACAAAAGAAATCTTTTGGGTGGAAAGGCAGCATCATATTGCATAATAAAAGCCTTTTTATGCTGTAATAAAAAGGAACTTTTTAGGGGAACTTTGGTGTGGTTTTTTTTAAAAAAAAAAAAAGAAGGAAAAAAGAAGTGTCAGTGATGATACTGGTGTGAGGGGGACAAGAAATCCCTAACTTTTGTTGTGCAACACTGGGAAAATAGGCTAGAAATTGCTCTAGTTATCTGCTATCTTAATGCCTGGTTTAAAGGTTCTTTACTGCATATTTGCTGGCAGCTGTTTTCAATATATCCCTCTTGAGCTAAGTCACCAGTTAAGAATTTGACATTAGATGTTGTTTTTTTTCAACCACCATCTTGAAGTACCATACCACACAACACAGCCTTGTTCCCTAGTTAGATATTGTTCATGTGCCTTGAAATTGCTGTTGACACCTCAAGTATTTAACTTGCAGATCTGAGATAATTTTTGTTGGGTGTGGATGTCTGCCATAATAAGACAGAGACAGAAGTATCCGCGTCTGCGTTCCTTCACTACATTTGTTCACTTTATTTTTTGCAACATTCCAGGAAATTAAGTTAAATTGTACATCTCAATGAATATTTTTACTTTCACTGGTTCTGTTTTAATTGCCTGCCCAGAAGTATGTTCCACTGCTTTCGCGTCGTTTGCCTTTTTCTTTAGGACACCTTCAGTAGTAGATTTAACTGCTTCTTGAGTAACACACCTGAATACACATTTTTCTATGTTCTCCTGATTTTCTCCTCAATGGTTAAAGTTTCTTTAGTGCTTTATATTCTGAAAGGAAAAAGTAACGTGATTAAAGAATGCTTTGGGAATTAGAGCTGTGCTCTGCCATGTATTTCTGGCATGTAGTTTGTCAGTGTCCTTTGCTTCCCCTCACTTTCCCATCTGTGAAGTAAAGCTAATATTCATATACTGATCATTCTCACGGTCATTTCCAAGGCATAATTTGTTGAAGTTTATAAAGCATTTAACCACCTCACCTTTCATCAAAGGATTTCTGCCGATACAGTTTGAAATACACAGCACCACTGCAAGAGGAGCCATAAGCATAGGGTATCGTCATCTGTGCCGCAGCTTTCATTCTTAGCAGAAAAATAAAACAATGGAGTTAAAGAATTAGCAGGTTTTAATCACTGTTTCACTTGGAGGCACAGATGGGACAGAGCGTTACTTGGCAACATTTAATCTTGGAGCAGAAATTGTCGTGATTAAAGCAGCAGCTGGAGTAGATTGCTAGGGACAGGGGGGCTCATTCATCCTAAAGGGATCAAAATTGTTGGGCTCTGGGAGAAAACAAGAAGCTACAAAAGAAAAATCTGAAATATGGGCCAAGGTTTATTATTGCTAGGGTCTCATCTGCTGATTAAAATGATGTTTTCAATGCTTTCCTCAGAATTATTTTGGAAGCGAGGAGAGTATCAAGTGATCTGGCCTACTGAAGAGAAGACCGAAGCCATCTCTGAGTGGAGATTTTGGACTTGCGGGAGGAAGGCTGTGTCCCCCCCCATGTGGCAGAACTGCTCCTCCTTTCCAAGGAAGTCAAAGTGAAGGAAATAGGTACGTGCCACTTCAAATAGGATTTCAGAAGCAGCATGGTCCAGGCCAGTTAACAGGGCCTGAATTCATAGTTTGGTGAGACAGCCTGGAATGAGGTGGATTTTAGCTGTCTCTTCATTAACTTTTTCAGAAGGGTTCTGTCTGCCTGAAGCCTTTAGGCCTTGTGGTACAGGGATAGACTCCTGTGGTAGGCTGGCCTGGGGGAGGAAGCTTTGCAGTTGTGGAGACACAGGACAAAGCAGACCCTTCAGGTCTCCTGACTCCTGCAGTCCATCGCTTTTCTGCCACAGAACAAGCTGTTAGGAACAAGTTACCGTTTGCTGAGGGACAATGTTATACTGAAAAGAAAGGGTGTCAAAATAAAATGCGGTAGAGTAACAACATGAATTCTGCTGTCAGGGCAGAGCCACAACTTAGCCATCAAGTAAAGCATAGTCTCTATTCTGAACTGTTCTAGCTCAAAAGTAGCTCTGCTTTTAGTTAAATGTCTCAAAGGTATCATGAATTTTGGATATTTCGACTCATGCAAGGCCAATGGGCTTGAGTTTCCATGACAAATTCCTGACTCCACTGGGAGACTGAGTAAAGTGTAATCACCATTGGTCACTGACTTAATCTGTGCTTAGGATGTGCTTGACATTGGCTCTTTGTGTTTCTCTCATTGGTACACAGTGTTTTTTCCTGCCACTCAGAGGTCTTTTTCTGTTCCTTAGATCAGACAACTCTTTTTTCCTCCTCTTACATTTGCATGCATTCAGCTGACAATATTTAGATGTGTCAGGATTTGGTTGCCTTTGTGTAGCAGGAAGTTATGGAGTCCTTACTTGCACCAGTCCGTAGTGTTTTCTGCAGCAGGGAGACTAGGTGCTGATCTCACTCTGGGTATTTCATAACTCTAAAAACCTGCTGGCTAACAAGGTATTCATTAATTGCTTTAAATGATCTAAGCTAAGAGATTTCTTTGCTTCCTTTGAACCATATACTATCTCAATGGGCCTTTTTTTTTTTTTTTTTTTTTCCCCCCTCCTCTCTCTCCTTAAAACTGACGAATTGCTGATTTTGCCCTTTAATCCTTCTCTGCCTGGAAATATGGGAAGTGTATTTCACTGTTGGTAGCCCTAAGTGTAAAGCAAACAGGTTTTAGGCATTTTTACCATCACCCTGTGAATTACAGGTCTCCTTTCTGTCTGAAAGCAGCCTTGCTGTCTGAGGTATTCGGCATGCATCCCTACAGCTTGCAGTCGATTGATATTCCTATAAACTTGCAAGTCACCTTTCATCACCTTTCCAGGCTTTGCCCCCTGGCATGCAAGTCCTTCTTAGGTCAAGGGCCTTAATGACCCCCATTGTTATGGGAACCTTTGGTAATCTAACCTGCTTTTTTTCTGTATTTCAAGCCATTGCTCTTAAATGTCTCTTGCTTGATCCACTCAGGCGCTAATAACCGTGTCTCCTTTCCTTAGGTCAAGGGCAGCTTTTACATTCCACCCAAAAGGCACCACAGTTTGAGATGAGGAATTCAGAAGAGCAAGCAGCTACGACAGTTTTACAGCGCCTGCTGCAGGAGCAGCTCAGATACGGAAACCCAAATGACAACCGTAACCTTCTTGCCTTACACCAGCAAGCCACAGGAAATGCCCCCCCTTTCAACAGCACTGGGAGTCCAGCATCTCAGAACGAAGGGCTGAGCTCCCAGGACCACCAGCTTGTGACTCATGCTGCCCGTCAGGAGCCCCAGGGCCAGGAGATACAGGTGGACAACAGTATCATGGAGAAGCAGCTCTCCCCGCGACTTCAGAACAGCGAGGATCTCCCGACCTATGAGGAAGCCAAAGTCCAGTCGCAGTATTTCAGGGGCCAGCCGCATGCTAGTGTCGGGGCAGCGTTCTATGTAACGGGGGTCACCAACCAAAAGATGAGGACCGAAGGACGGCCCACGGTTCAGCGGGTGAGCCCAGGGAAGGTCCACCAGGATGAAGGACTTAAGGACCTCAAGCAAGGGCACGTCCGCTCCTTGAGCGAGAGGCTGATGCAGCTGTCCTTGGCCACCAGCGGTGTCAAGGCACACGCGCCTGTCACGAGCGCACCTCTCTCCCCTCTCTCCCCGCTTTCTCCTCAGCAGTCCAGTGACCCTTATAAAAATTCTGGCTCCAATGAGTTCTACAAGAACTCAGTGCAGCCCCCTTCCCAGCCCAACATGAAAGGAATGGAGCAGCGGGGTCCTCCTCCAGAGTATCCCTACAAAAACGTGTCCACTCCATCTATGAACTGCAAACCTCAGGACTCGGGACATTTCTATAGTGATCATCGCATGAGCCAGCAGGGAAGATCTGATGGACCTATGATGAGGTATCAACATCCCCCTGAGTATGGTTCAGTCAGGTAAGCAAGATCTTAAAACAAACTCCATGACAGCCACACAAGGAAAGGCAGGATAAAACTCAGTCCGTTGCCCTCCCTCCTGAGGCAGGTTTTCTTTCAGCAAAGATTCCATCTTTATTATGTGAGTTGGCATATTGTGTTAAGTTGACATATTGTGTTAAGCTACAGGCTGTGCCTGGAAGAGCTGTACTCTGTTTCAGTACCTTACCTAGAAAGGTCTGACTTTTTTTTTTTTTTTAAATTAATTTTTTAAAATTTTTAAATTAAAAAAAAAAGACAGAAATGAAAAAAATAACCAAAACAAGCCAGCTTGATTTTATGGCATAGGGAAATTTAGTACCAAGACTCCAGAGCCTTACGAAAGGTTTGCTACAAAAGCCAAACTTACGGTGTGATTCATTGTAGAAACTTGCAGTTATTTATTGCAAGACTTAAGCTGTTCTTTAATTACATCTGCCCAGACAAAAGATTTTTTTTTTAGGTTTAAACTGCACCTAAATGCTGCGTAGGAAAGGAGAAAGTGAATGGAGGCAATAATGGTGCAGGTAACAAAAGCCACCTGAGTTTTCTTGAGAGTTTCTTACATTTTGTTTTCAGTGGACCAAAGTGTAGGAGTGGAAAATGGAGCGTGCTTTGTGCCTCATCCCAGACTTGCTTGTTTAGCTTTTGCTAGTTTTCCTTGCATCATTTGAAATCTCAGCCTGTTTGGGTTTCCTCTAGATAAGGAGTTAAATTTGGCATGAGCCACACACTGATGTCCGTGTGGGTGAAGATGAGGTTTTATTCAAGTGGGTTAAAAATACGGCTTTACTGTACCTGTTTCCTGACCATCTCATCTCTGTCCAAGACCAGGTGGGATTTGGTATAACGATTTTGGTGTCATTTTGAAGCTAAAAAGGTAATACAAAGGAGCAACAGGAGGGCGTTGCTACATAAGTAAATGGTGAGGTCTCTGTGCGTTTCTGTTTGCACATATTGTGTTGTGTTTTGAGGGGAGCATGAAGAAGAAACTGGTCTGAATTTGGGAACAGTCTGAGCTTTGGGGAATTTGAATCTGCTCAGAACCTTCCTAGTCCTATGGGGAGCTATTTTCAGAGTTTGTCCACCATTGTTTGTGATCTGAAATGACTTCAGCAGCACACAAGCCTGATGAAAAGGCCCTTTGATCTGGCTAAATAAATAATAAAGAGGCCAGGAAAAGGGGAAGTAAAGGGTTTGGGGGGGGTAATGATTGTAGAAGCTCGTTGCAAATGTTTTTGAAAATTCAGAGGGCTCAAATCTCTGTGCACACAGGAAAGGGAAACGGATCCTTAATGGTTATGCTGCATCAGAAATCCTCATAATATTACATATAGTGAATCTGAGACATAGCCTGCTTGCTGTTTAAGGGAGAGGTATTTGAAAACACGCCAACAGTCAGCTCCTCTAGACAGGGTGATTTTTGTCTGTATTGGATGGATCCTGGCTGCTTTGAAAGAACATGGGGGGGGGAAAGGGGGGGAAGGAGAAAGGTTCAGCTGGCAAGGTTTCCAGTAGGGGAAGCAACTGAAATTTGTCTTCAAAGCATTGAGAATCTAATGAGGTTACTTTTTAACCTAAATAGCTGCTCAGAGAAGAGGTTTCCTTTGCAAGCAAATGCTGAAGCGGTAGAACAATTGCAAGACTAATCCATAAATTACAGAGCAGCGTAGCGAAGGAAGGGGAGCGAGTCCTCTATTCCCCTCCCTCTCCCACACACTTTTAAGAGCAACTGTCATTTAGACAAGAAACCTTCTGTGTTCCTAAAGGTGCAGCTGGGTAATGGTGCAGGGATTTTAAAGACATACAACTTTCCGGGGTGCATTACCTCGCACCAGGCTGTGCTAACCAGTATCTTTGCAGGCTCGCTGGAGTGATAAAGCATTCTCAGAGACTCCTGCACTGCAGCTCTGCGTTTATCGGGATTAATTTGGATTGGTAAATGTGTGCATTTTTTGAACCGTGCGTCAGGGAAACAAAGCCCCTTCTTTCTGCTCGTGAAGCCACACCCTTTTCTGCGGGTTTTTCCCCTCATTGTTCGGGGGAATTTGAGGGTGACCTAACGATGCGGTTAAATAAAACTCGTTGAGCAAGATAAACATTGGGGAATTCACAGCATTCTCATGCTTCACCCTCCCCAGTCTGGGAAAGGAATGGGCTGTGTGGTAAGTTTAAACCAGTCTGCAAACAGTTTGCCTCACCTGCTCTTGGGCGGTGTAAGTTTGGGAACACATATATGTTGGTAATGATGTTGGTTTAATGTAAATACCGGGCATGCCAGAGGCATCTGTGCTGTTATTTGGAAATTTTCAAGAAAGTTCCAAAGAGGGCTGGCTGCATGATTAGCTCCAAAATCCTGTTCTCTCCCCAATATCTGAACTGCACGTTAGCATTGGTGACGAAAACAAACCTTCAGGTCTAAGAGGAGAAGATGGGTGCCTCGGGCTCAGCGTCCTGTGGAGTTGCAAGGTCTCCCGTGGCAGAACGAGACGGGGAGAAGGGGCCGGGTGTGGATACGGTTTTGGGTGCAGAGGAAGCTCGCTCTCTCTCTGATTCAAGCGCCATCCTCTGTTTGGAGCCCAAGTGACTGAGCTCCTGCTGTGGTGATTAATCCCGTTGACTTCACAGAAACTTTTTGAGAAGGAGGTCTGCAGAATTTGTCCCATAATTAGTAAATCACGTCTGTGCACTGCGTTCCCCTGAGCAGCATCAAAGTGGGGGATAATCAGGTATGACTAGCAAGCAGAACAAAAATGCATGGGTTTGATTTCAGCTGTCTAATCAAGTGGAGTCTGCTCCCTCCTGCAGTCCGTGTTTTCCGGTTTGCGCGGGAGGGCTGTGGAAGAGAGGGGAACTGTAACTTCTTGAACGTGAAACAGGCAGGAGAAGCTGGGAGGGCAGAAAAAATTTTAACGAGCCAGAGACCTCTCCTGATCTCTTCATTCTTCTGCCCTCCCCACTTTGTTGCTCTGCCCGCGGATCTTCTGCCTGACTTGATGTTTGCAATCCTGGCAGCCTCAGGCCTCCTGATGGCTAGGTTTGCTTGCAGAACTGTCCTTACTCCATATTTCTGTCTTCATAACTTAAAAGCTAATGTGACCCTTGTAGTTGCAGAGCCATAAATCCAGGTTTGTGCTTGGCCCGCGTGGTGTTTCTCTGATACGCGCCAGGAACTGTAAAGGAAGCAGAGATTCTTGCATGATATGATCTTCAATATGAAGTGGCCCTTAAAGTTATGCTTTAAAGTTTATGCTTGTGGGAATTATTGCTCTGAGTTTTTTTTCCCCATGTTTGCGGTTGTCAAGTCTTTATGACACTGAGGCAAATGGAAGGAGAAAGTGTAATTTTGTTTTCTGTGTATTTTGAGTCTTTCTGTATTTTTGCATGAAGTGGTTAGTTCGGATATAATTTTGATTACTACTGCAGGGCTACCCAAGGACTGATTCTCTCATGGAGGGAAGTTTCTCCTACCACTTTATCAGCAATTAATTCTGTTAGGTGACCCCAATAGTGATTTGTAGCTTAAAATTTTGCAGTCTGGCTTTAAAATCTTGGAAAGTCCAGTTGTGGTCGTTTACCTTTCTGAGTTGCTCACTCCAAAACTGGTTTACCGGAGAAATAAATTCCAAAATTCTCATGTTAATCTGAGGGATCTTAGAGCCAGGTATTTTGAACCCACAAAAAATATGTATTTTATAAGACAAAATTGAAAGTAGTGGGGATGCTAAAAAGTACTTTGAATGTGTATGTGAAAGTTTCCATATGAGACTGTAAAAGGTCTAGTTGGCGCTGTGAGGTTACTAGGATTTTTTATTTGTTTTTTAAAGATAGGATATATTGCCCCAGTTGTGTTATCTCATTTTGCTGGGACTGTAAACGCATTTGTGACATTTTGGAAGTTCTAATGCTGTTATACAACAGCTCTAGAGGCTCCCAGCTCTCATGTTTTAGCTCTAACCCACAAGATTGGTGTAATTTCAAGATTATGAGAGGCTTCGGATGTGAGTGCCAAGACGCTGGAAATCTTGGAAATGTATCTTGTTTAGAAATACTCAGCCATGATTTCTTGGAGTTGTTCTTTACAGTAGGTTTTTTTTAAAAAATGTCTTTACCAGGCAAGCCAGTACAAAGACTGTCCCCTGAGAATTTAGCTGCTGCTGCTGCCTTCCTTTGGCCACCTTTGGTGTTCCTTTCATCAGCGCTCAAGTCCTGCAGAAATGGCAAGATTCTCCCCATGCATCTCTGGCGACAGAATAATGAGATGCTTTTAGGCAAATAGCTTCAATCGTTTAACACCGACATCGAAATAGTCCTCATTAGGCTTATAATGGCCCCCACTGAGCTCAACGGGGTCAGTCTCTCTGAGTCACTGCTTCAGGTTGTTTTCAACCTGTAGGTTCAGAATTGGAAAGGTGTGGTTTTGCATCCATGGGGCAGACTGGCAACGTATCTCCCTCGATCTAACCTCTGTAGGTCACCATAGATTAAATGTCACAGCAGGGTTATTCCCGAATTGATTATAACGTCAAAACAGAGGTGTGTGACATTAGGTAAAGATTAAGTTCAAGGAGATGAGTGGTTTCTGAAGATGCAAAGTTTTAACTCTGCACATAACTGGGTGAGCTAAGAAAGGAGCTGGAAACCACCTGAGACAAACCAGATGACCTTGTGCATGGCATGTGACGGGTTTGTCTCATTATTCATTATGAGAACTGGCAAATAAAGGTAATGAAGTAAATGCAACAATAAGGAGTGCTGACCTCCCAGGAGGGGAAGAACCAAATTGCTGCTACTAAACTGAACATTCCTGAGGAAATTAATTGCACATCTCTCTTCTGCATGACCCCCAAGATCCTCACGCTGCATATGATCATTTCTGGGGAAATACAGCTCCTGAAGTGATGTTGCTGGCAGGGACCACAGTCACCTGAGTGTGAGAAAGAGAGAAACGGTAACTAGAGGAGTAATGATTTGTTTTTTCCTAAGTGACAAAGGCTAGATTTGTTTCCTTGTTAAGGAATTTGAGCATCAGCTTGGAGGTTTCTATGCACCTTCTCTGCTGGAAAGCAGGGAAAATGAGACGTAAGATGCATGGTACTGAAATAACGAATGCTGTGCTGGGCTGAGAACACACGAACTCCTACATGTGCTGCCAGCCAGATGTGAGTAATGCAGACGTTTCCTCTTTGGACCGGTATGAAGAGTTGATACGTTCTTTCTGCAGAGAACAGGAAGGATGATGCTGAGTGTTTGCACACCGGCTGAAAAGCCCGTTGTGTAACCCTTTAGTTCCCAGTTCAGCTTCCTGCTTCTTGTTGTCGATTGACATGCCACTAATGGTCCTGGTGTGGTGGGAGAGCTATGCTGGAGGCTGGTTTATACATCCAGCACCCCTACTCTGCTCAGCAGAGCAAGTGCGTCAGGTCCTTCCTGTGAGTGCAGACAACCATGGGGGTATTCTGTAGCAGCTAAGGCCAGGTGGAACAACAGAATGTGCTTTTCCAGCGGCAGGGTTGAACTGCATCCCAAAGGGTGGGAAATTTTATCAGAAGGAGTGTTGCAGGACATGTTGAACTGCCAAACTGAGTCTGCACCGAGCTGAAGTCTGTGCTTAAGAAGAGGCTGGCTGCAGCATGGAGTGGGATTACCTTCAACTGTTAGAATAAAGAACATCCAGAGAAGTTAAAGGTTGAATGTCTTTGGAGGAGGAAGCAAAACCTGCCTCCTGAGGTCATCCAAGCACGATAAATCCACGCAATCTTCTAAGAAAGATTTCTTACTTGGCTAATGCAGCAGAACTTGAGCTGGGGTTCTCCAGTGCCTGGGAAATGTGAGATGGTGCAGCTTGGAGTTAGTGCTGTGATAGACTCAAGCGTGCTGTAGATTGCTAGGTTGGTCCTTGATATCCCATAGAGGTTATTGCTAGGAGCAGTAAATGTACCTACTGCATAGGGCATAGTGTGGTTCTGAATCAAAAGGCTGCTTCTGATTCTTAGATTGGTTTTCAGAACCTTTAACTGTCTCATTGGACCAGGCTGGAACTTGTTGGCTGGTATTTCGGAAAGCTCCAGTCAGTGGTGCTGGCATACCAGCACAGAGCTTAGCCAGTCCCTTTGACTCAGAATCCTCAGCTGCAGAAGAAAATTCATTGTTTTCTCCATGCGAGATGGCACATTTCAGGACTGAACAAAAGAGCTCGTTCCTGACAGTCCTCAGTTTAGATGTTTTATCCACAAAGTGTGGATCAAAGTTACAAAAATAATTTTGGTCAGTAGTTGTTGATGGAGTTTCTCTTAGTGTTTGTGTACAAAGAAGGGGAAAGACCTTTGTGCTCTTAGAATGTATTTTCTGATGGTGATTTGATTTTGCACTATTTTAAAAAAACCAAACTTACAAAAATGAGGAAAACCTTGCATATGAGTCTTTTGTGTGGGAAGTCCTGTGCATAGGAGCTACACAGGTCATCCCACACCTTGTCACTGGGTTTGTGCACCATCTTCTGCATGACTTTGATGGAGCTTCTGCTCTCTGTTTTCCAGGCAGAACCCAGATGTGCAGCTGCAGTTACAACAGAGACCACCTCACCACCACAGCCCAACTTCTTCCTTGACATCCTTGGGATCTTTGACTTTGCTTCAGTCTCCACCACCATCCAGGCTGTCCCCTTCCCAGCATCAGCAACCTCTGACTCCAAGCCAGGGAGACTCTGGCATTCTGCCACGGACCCAGCAGCCGTTCTTGTCCAGCCAAGTCCATCAGGGAGATTTGTACCGACTATGCCAGCCCTTCCTAGGCCCGCAGCAGCAGCAAGGCGATTCCTATTCGGTAATGACCCGGGCTCAGCAGATACCTTCTCCATATCAGCAGATGCAAGTAGATCCGTTTGCCATAGTTTCCAGGGCCCAGCAGATGGTGGAAATCCTGTCAGAAGAGAACCGGTCTCTACGGCAGGAGCTGGATGGGTGTTATGAGAAAGTAGCCCGGCTGCAGAAGGTGGGTGGTTTTGGATATCAGGCACTCTGCTGTGTCTAGTATCATCTGTAATTGAATCATCTAATCTGCAACTGTTACATTCCTTGCTTAAGGGATTGATTATCTACTTTAGAGTCTTTTATATGGAGATTGATTAGTCTGTATCCCGTCCCTTTGGGCAGCAGTTTAACTTTGCCAGAAGATAGAATCAAAGCCTTCAGTTTTATTCTAACAGCTTATTGACCATGCTTAAAAGAGCATCCTCATCAGCTGTCTTGAAGAGGCTGACTGTTCGGCCTGGTTAAATTAAAGCTAGTGTTCTTATGTCCAGGATAGCAGCAAGCTTCATTTTCCCATCAGTGTAAAAGACTTTAGAGGCTGCAGGAAGAACCTGTTTGGAATGGCATGAGACCATAGCCGCTCAAGGAGATGATGGGATGTTGCTACCGAACTGGTTAGCAGGACAGTGCACAAGACAAGTACTGCTGCCATGGCTACGTTAAAGACATTTGAACTGCAGAACTGAGACTAACACTTCTTTTGTCACTCCCTCAATACCACACAACTTCTGTGAAAACTTAGTATCTTGTTTTGGATCAAGCTATTTGCCACCTTTGGCTTTATGAAACGAGTAAGTGATGCTAAAATGTTTATAAAAAAAATACCCTGGTGAGACCCGTCATTAGTGTGCATGTGTAGAGGTATTTTCATTGCGACCTCATGGAAATAACTTCTTGATGACCAGTGGTTTAAAGCCATGCAGCAGGTCAGCCTTACTTCTGCCTTGCAGCTGTAAAAGGCTGATGCTACTTGTAATTTAGGACTCTGCGGGCCTTGCTGTGCTCTTTGGACTGAGCAGTTTCCAGTGCCATAAAAACATGTGGCTGCTTAAAACACTGAGTTCAGGTGACCACTGTGGCTTTCCACTGATTATTCCCTATGTTACCTCTTTCCAGGGACGTAAGTTCATTTTGTTGTATTTTTTTTGGAAGGTTCCTAGCCAGGAAATGCTTTAGAGAAATGTTTGACAGTTTCCTGATAATGAAAGAAGGATAAAAATGCACTTCCCTCCACCTCCCTGTTGACCGTTTGCTGTAGACAGTGCCAAGGAGGTTTGCTATTATGTGGATCCATACTTCCATAGCGATGCAAAAAAAATAAAATTTAGTTAGAAGTGAATCTCCTGCTCTGGGCAATCAGAGAAGCTTTATGCTGAAGGAGAGAAGGAAGGATAAAACATATTTTTACGGCAAATGTTTCCCTCCTCCCATTTAGTAAATTGAATATTTCAAAGCACAACTAAGTTGGTGAAGTGTAAACGTAGAACATCAGGAGGTTTTACTGTGAATCTTGGACCATAACAATTACAGATCTGCAGAGTTCATCACTAATGCAGGATCTGCCACTAGCATTTTTTAGCATAGTTTTGTCTGCCTGCCTTGTTTTATTTTACTTACTCAACTGATACCACACTAGCTATTTTTATAAATGCTTTGTGCCCACACTAACAGTAGTGCCAAACTGCCCCAGTCTTAGGAAAAACAAAAGATGACATTTGCACTTCGTCAGTTTGCTGTATCTATGCTCTGATCATACCAGGGAAACAGGGTATGGAAGGAGAGTCCAGATCTTCCTTTCAGCCACTGGTATTCTTTATACAGAAGGATCTGTCACAAACCTGAGACTCTGTCGTATCAGCGTAGGCTTATTTCAATAAAGAAAACTTGAAAGTAATCTCCTTTCTGAGACTGAATGGAAAGAATTGTTAGTGATAAAATAGTAAGTGCTTGTTTTCACTTCCACTGCAGCTTGAAACAGAAATTCAGCAAGTTTCAGAGGCGTACAAAAACCTGGAGAAATCATCCTCTAAGCGGGATGCCCTGGAAAAGGCCATGAGAAACAAGCTGGAAGGAGAAATTCGTAGGCTTCATGATTTCAACAGGGATCTAAGAGGTGAAGGAAGTAAAACTTCTGTTCTTCAACGTTTTGGGTTTTTGTTTTGTTTTTTTTTTTAATTGTTGTACTTACTTGGCAGGACAGTATTTTGCAGCAGAATTCACTGTGTCTGTTGACACAACTAGAATGTGACAGGACACTCAGGTGTATTCAGCAGTCTGAGATCTTAGGCGCTTGCTGGGAGTGTGGAAAAAGGTTTAGCAGAGTGCTGTAGTCTCTCATTTCCAGCCTGTTTCTCATTGAGAAGAAACGTGATAAGCCAAATACCATAAACCAGATGCAAGGCTGGAATTCTCTCTTGTCTTCTATCCTAGACACAATTTGTACAATTTGTTCAGTTTACACAAATGGAAAGACGTTTTGCTGACTGCCTGATCCCACACCAGGCATGTTCACTTTATTTCCTGTCCAGTGACCCTTTTGCACTGACATACAAACTGCAGGCTGTCTGTTCTTCCTGAAGGTCTTGTCATTCCTTATCAACGTAGGCATCTGGTTTTTTGGATCTCCCTTCCTTTTCCAGAGTGAGATGTTATTAGCGTCTGGTTCTTGCTAAGAGGCAGCACAGCGGCTGGCAGTGGAGAGTGAGGTTGAATGGTATTTGACCTTAATGTGGGTCAAAGTTTAAGCATTCGTTTGAAAGGCAAAAAACATCTGCAATTTGAGATGTTTAAAGGTGCACAATCATTTTTTTAAACTGAAAGTTTAATTTTTTTTATGAAAGCCTTCTGATTGTCCTACACATCATCTGCTGTCACTGCCCTGTGCCTCTTACTAAGGCTGTGTTCCCAGAAATTGTTTTGCATCCAAGAATAAGGCCGTACAGTGCCCAGTGCTATCGAGAAGGACAGTACACGAAAGCCTGCATTAAATGATCTTATTCATAATAAAACACAGCATCAACATTTCATGCTTATTTTCATAGACTGATATAAATTTCTCACAGCCTGCAACAGCAGAACTGTTAAGCTGTCCTTAGGGTTTTACACTTTTCCCTGAATTCAGGTAATTGGACAACAGTGATTTAATTACCTAAATATTAAGACTTAGGGGAGAATTATAAGGGAATCTTTTAATTGCATGATGAGGTTTATTTGGGTGGAAAAAATAAGGTGTCTTAGCATTTGTAAAAACTGAAAAAATTGTTATAATTGTTTAAAGTATTTTTTTTAACTTTATTTAACCTGTTTTGTCTCATTCGAGAATATTTTCTCAAGGACTTAATTAGAAACATTTCAAAAGTGAGTAGCAGCTTCTGATAGGCTTTTTCCTTCTGTCTCTATAGAATTAGGAGATCCGTTCCCCTCGCTTGCATTAGAAATATCCTTGAAAGTTTTTAATTGTTTAGTGTTCCTTTTGTTGAAAAATTTTGCAGAACGTATGGAGACAGCCAACAAGCAGCTTGCGGAGAAGGAATTTGAGGGGTCTGAAGACAATCGGAAAACCATCTCTCAACTCTTTGCACAAAGTGAGTTACGTGATCGTTACGGGTCGGTAGAAACGCTCTGGCCGTCCTGGGAGGGATAACAAGGCAGCAGGTTAGCGTAGTTCGGATCTGTTGGTTTTCTGCTGGGACAGAAATCAGGGCAGTGACAGTTCAGAACTGGCAGTGGAGAAAGGAGGAAGGATTCAGGAATTCCTTTTATGTCGGTATGTGAAATCCATCTGGCATTTGTTAGAGATGTTGGGGAAAATGTAGTTTGCAGTTAAAATGTGAAGTTAGTGTTTACTCCATAATGTACAGGATAATTTGTCCATCTGTTTTTTCCCCTGAAAGCTTTGGAATTAAACCTTTCCAGGCTGACAGGAGTCCTGGTATGAGTTAAGGCTGGTGAGACTGGAGCGTGG
Organism: Psophia crepitans; assembly: GCA_013399095.1. NCBI lineage: Eukaryota > Metazoa > Chordata > Aves > Gruiformes > Psophiidae > Psophia > Psophia crepitans. The sequence continues at coordinate 125,293 of VWZZ01006103.1, forward strand.
TAGTCTACTATCTCTTTCTTTCCTCTTTAATTTGTCACTGCCCTATCCAGTTCAGCAAAAATTAGGGGGATGAACACTGCCTGCAGTATGCTGGGCTGTGTAAGGGTCAAGAATTCTGTCCACAGCAGTGGATTTATCACAAGGCAAACCAAAATGACGGATGTGAAATGCTGCTTTTCCTTTGTACTGAAATGTCTTGAGGCCAGCCAACTTTTCTGTCATCCCATAGCGTACTCCACCCTTCTGACAATGCTCACTTTTCTCCAGTTGTTATATAAAAAGGTAATGCAATAAAATTGCAAAATAGAGATTTTCTGTGGTCTAACACACACTGCTTCTACTGTGACAAACGCTGGTATCTCTCTTTTGTGTTGTGTTCAGCTTATTCCTTGTGGCCTACGTTGCAAGCAGATGGCTGTCAGGGTGTGAATTCAAAACTCACGGTGGTGGCGGGCAGTCTGTGAGTTTAGTCTCGCAGTCAGACTGGTTGGGTGGACTTTGAGGTTCACAGGATCACCCAAAGAGGTGGGAAGGTCGAAGCTGTGAGGCCTTACATTCAATTTCTCCTTTTGGGTGAACTTGGAAACCGTAGTGCACCTTTCATCAGCCCCAGCATTTCTAGGGGTGCTGGAGGCACTTGTCAAGTGAAGCAGTACTCATTTGGGGAAAAGTCTGGAACAGAACCTCCAAAAGCCTTGCTGCAAGCGCTTACAGATTAACAGACAGACTGCTGGCACTGATTGATACCTGCTGGCGTAATGCCACCCTGTCTCATCTCTGCCCATTTTCTGCAATACGTTTTAGCATGCCGACACTGTCAGCAGCTCATTTCCTGGGTGGAGGAGAAATACCGGGGCGGGAGGGATGGGGAAAAGAATAAGCAAGTGGTGACATTAGCCTTTGTCCTTGTATCTTATGTCACAGGCTCGCTCTCAGTTACAGTCAGGGTTTACTCTGCAGAGTTCTGGGTGCTGTTGGTGGACGGGTTTGTTTTGCAACCTGTGTGTGGGCTGCATTGACTCTCTAGCAGAAGGGAATCTTTAGCCACTCCAGGTTGTTAAAGCTTTGCTCCTGGCTCTCTGCTGGCAGAAGAAAGGGAATAATTGTGGTCTGTAAATATAGTTATGCACATGCTTGCACAAACGGAGCTGTGTACTCCATATGCAGTCTGTCCTAGCACCCAGGATCTAGTTCCTGTTTTTCAAGCCTTCCACTCCTTGTCCTCATTCCTTTGTCGTGGGATATTTGTTTCTGGAATGCAGTTTCTCTGGTGTCATCAATGCTGGGTGTAGATCACTCCAGGGAGTATTCTGTGGTTATGTATCCAGCAAGTGTGTTAATGTTATCATTGTAGCTGGTTGGCTTGAGCTGGGAATGACAGCATATATAGAAGACATCAGCTCTCTGTTGTGGCTTTGCTTTACACCCCTGTGTGATAATTTCTCCAGTCCCCAATTATTTTGTCCTATTTATTTTTTTAATGAAGGCAACTGCCCTGTTCCTGAAACATACAGCTGCTCCCACTAGGTCCAGGTCTTTCTGGAGAGCAGCAGAAGACGACCGGTGGCTTTAAAGCATCAGACGTGAACTTTCAGTGCTGGGCAAAAAGCTTTCTTGACTTGCAGGTCACGAGCAGTGATAGAACAGATACATGTGCCTCAGTTCTGGCCCAGGAGGTAATTTTTAAGTGCAGCAGAGGACGATTGAGGAGTTCTTGCTGCTGACTTGTTTTCTGACTCCTTTGATGGTACTGCCAGCAAAGTGGGACAACTGGGTGTTACTTTGAGAAGGAGGACAGTGGCCCCGGGCAGAACAGTCGACTTGTTTGTGGGGTCAATGTGAAAAAAGGGAGCACAGGTTTTTCAGGCACGGAAGTCAAGTCTGCTGTCTCCTCTCCCCAGCCTGGGATATTAAAATCACCCAGTTTGTTTTCCACTGCTGAAAGCCAAATTTCACTAACCATTTGCATAATCAGAGCAAATTACCTAACTGTACTGAGTGATGCATGTTCTATTCCTTCTCGTTAGCATTGTGGCACATCGTTACTTGAAGGTACCCTGCTTGTTTTTCAAGGTTACAAGTCCTTCTCTTCTTTGAAATCTGTGTACTTCACACACACACATGCACACCCCCCGCCTTAGCACTAGATTTGCATTCTCTCTCTTGAGAGAAGTTCCAGTACAATCTTTCCTTCACATCTGGAATGAAAGACTCCTGAAAGCTGAGTAGAGACAAGTGCTGTCCATTGATAACTCTTCCTTTGTTTTGGTAGACAAGGAAACACAGAGGGAAAAAGAGAAACTGGAAATAGAATTGGCTGCTGCACGCTCCACCAATGAGGACCAACGAAGACATATCGAGATCCGAGACCAGGCCTTGAACAATGCTCAGGCCAAGGTGGTGAAACTGGAGGAGGAGGTAAGGATGCTGGGAGAGACAAATGCGGGTAGCTTGGGTCCCAGTAAAAGTAACTGTGGGAATGAGTTTGTCTTGTGCAAATTAAAAGGAAATCTGCCTGCTTATGCCAGCTTAGCTTTGTGTTGGTTAGCTAAACCACTGAACTGTGCACAGATAAGCCAAAAATCTGGATTTCCTTGGAAGTGCTTTTGTCTAAGTGGCCATGTTTCATTTCCTTTTTGTTTAAAGTGATAAAAGTGGGCTGGAACTGAAATCCCAGGCCTGGCAACCTCCTGAACTTGGCAGAAATTCAGATCTGGATGGACTTTTAACTAATATCAAATGAATGCCACTTGTCCCCTTGCCAGGTGTTCCACTTACAGCAGGGTATCATGGTGCACAGTCCAGACCACCGTATGTGCCCAGCATTTGTAATAAGCTGGGCATGACCTTGGTTGTTTTCTCTCCTTTTCCTCCCAAGAGGGGATAATCATTTGAGCTGCTTAGCTGGACAGCTTTCACAGCAGTTTCTTTTGTAGCCTTGTCCCTGCCACTCACACATGGCTCTCACCTCACTGCCCTTCTGCGTCATAGTGTCCGTCCTCTTTCCTCCCGCCTACTCCTTTCCTCTCAAAGGCTCCATTTCCCCCTCCCAGCCCCTGCTTCCTTTACTCCTACTCTTCCTCCACAGAGAGCCTCTGGAGGAAATCTCATGACCAAGCACACTTCCTCCACTGCAGATTTGTTCTCTCCTCCTTCAGTTCTGCCATCTTTCTCCCTACTAGCACTCACCATCACCCGCAGTTGAGTACAGTGCCTATATCCACCGGCATCTTGCTGGCTTCAGAGACATTCCTCAAACCTTCCCCTTGTCTCCTACTCCCCTCTCCCTTCATGATCCCATTGTGCCAAGAGACAAGGAATGATCAAATGCAAAGTGAACTTCCTGTCCTATCTTGCCTGCCTTCCTCCTCTCCCAGGTACAGATGTAGCTGCCTTCTCAGTTTTAGCCTGCTCTTCTCTAAGCTCCGTATTTGCCTCAGTAGCCCTTCCTCTGAATCTTCCTTTGTTTCTTTCCCTGGTGTCCTTAAGTTTTGCCCCTTGCAGTACTTTTATTTTAATCTCTTCAGCTTCATGGAAGCCCTACCTCAGTCTGGCCACTCCTGGATCCGCTCTGCTCATTCAGGATGTTCCAGGGTTACCTGCCATCGTACCTTATTAGCCTTTCCCCCAAGTGCTCCACCTCGCTTTCCTTTCTCCACTACATCAAATTCAATCTGTTCCTCTTTGCTTTCCAGGCTCCTCATGGTTTACCCAGCCCTGTTTCTCTCCCCTCCTTGTAGCTGAGAGGATGTCTTCTACCTTTGTCCTTCTCAATTTCCAACCACCCCTTCCTCCCCACCCCAAACGAGCACTTCTGTGCTTTCTCCCAGACCATCCTCACCTCCACTGCAAACTGGCAAGGCCGCTTTGAATCGTAGAATCATTAAGGTTGGAAGAGATCTCCAGGATCATCTAGTTCAACCATCCCCCTACCACTTATTTCCCACTAAACCATGTCCCTAAGTACCACATCCAACCTTTCTTTAAACACCTGCAGGGACGGTGACTCCACCACCTCCCTGGGCAACCTGTTCCAATGCCCGACCACCCTTTCCGAGAAGAAATTTCTCCTCATCTCCAACTTGAACCTCCCCTGGCACAACTTGCAGCCATTTCCCCTTGTCCTGTCATTGGTTATCTGCGAGAAGAGGCCGACCCCCAGCTCACCACAACTTCCTTTCAGGTAGTTGTAGAGGGCAACAAGGTCTGCCCTGAGCCTCCTCTTCTCCAGACTAAACAAGCCCAGTTCCTTCAGCCGCTCCTCATCAGACCTGTGCTCCAGCCCCTTCACCGGTTTCATTGCCCTTCTCTGGACACGCTCCAGGGCTTCGATGTCTTTCTTGTGGTGAGGGGCCCAAAACTGGACACAGGACTCGAGGTGCGGCCTCACCAGGGCTGAGTACAGGGGGACAATCACCTCCCTGCTCCTGCTGGCTACACTATTCCTGATACAGGCCAGGATGCTGTTGGCCTNGACCCGACACTTCGCCACATTGAACCTCATCCATTGATCCAACCTGTCCAGGTCCCTCTGCAGAGCCATCCTACCCTCTGGCAGATCGACACTTCCTCCCAGCTTGGTGTCGTCTGCAAACTTACTGAGGGTGCACTCAATTCCCTCATCCAAATCATCAGCAAAGATGTTGAAGAGGATGGGCCCCAACACTGACCCCTGGGGAACACCACTCACATCCGGTCGCCAGTTGGATTTGACTCCATTCACCACCACTCTCTGGGCCCGGCCATCCAGCTAGTTTTGAACCTAGCGAAGAGTGTACCTGTCGAGGCCATGGGCCGCCAACTTCTCCAGGAGAATGCTGTGGGAGACCGTGTCAAAGGCTTTGCTGAAGTCTAGGTAGACTACGTCAAGAGCCTTTCCCTCATCCACCAGGCAGGTCACCTGGTCATAGGAGGAGATGAGGTTGGTCAGGCAGGACTTGCCTTTCACGAACCCGTGCTGGCTGGGCCTGATCCCCTGCTTGTCACAGACATGGCATGTGATTGAAGCATCCCTCGCTGTGATGCTCACGACGTGGTGGGCAGGGGCTCAGCCACAGTTCATGCTAACCCAGAGACTACATGGCCTGCCCTGTGTATGTGTGTTGTCTGTGGTCTCAAACTCGGGCTGTGGGTGTTGAGGGCAGGGAGCTTTGATTTGTACAGCACTTAGCATCACCAGGCTGGGGTCCGTCACTGGGGAGCCAGGTTCTCTGCAATACAAATTCTAATAATAAAAAAAGAAGAGCAGAGTCAGAGGAATGGCTACATGCAGCCTTGTACACAGCTGGCAAGTCCATTGATTTCACTAAAATTGCAGCATCTCCTGGGAAGGCTGACTTGCACCTCTGTTGCTCAGGGGACAGGCTACAGGGTAATTGAAACATGGCACAATTCTCTTTGGCTTTTAAACTGTTCTGTCATTTGATCCTGCAATGTATTGGAGCTCTTTGGCTTTCCCTCAGATTTCAGCACCTTATTACGCTAAAAGTCTGATTGCGACTAACTTTAAGCGCACAGGACATCCTTGTGGCTTCCCTGGAACTATTCAGATGGTTGAAGTCAACGTGTGCTGCGATCAGCCAACGCACACAGCGCTTGGCTAGGTTGAGCCTCTGTGTGGGCACTCATATTGGCTTCATCATAGTAAAGTTGAAGCCTTTGGGGGTAATAATAATTCTATGTTTTTTTTTTTAAAAAAGACCTCTCTTGTTCTACTAGAAGAATTGGGGTCAGTGTTGTTGCAGAGTATTTCTGCCTAGGTAGAATAGTAAAATAGGAAGTAACTCCGGGCTAGATTGCATGATAGCTTAAAAAACCACACGTATGCTGATATAGAGTGAAATGCCCTTGTCTCAATTGCATGAGGGCTTGTGGTCATTTGCATCCAACCTTTGCTCGAATCCCAGGGTGCGTAGGAAGTGCCACCCTTCCTGTTGTAGATAAATATGGAAGTGTCTCAGTGAGAGAGCAGGAATTAACTCTGCTTTTTCCTAGAGGTGAAGGGGAAAAAGGGGAAACAGAAGGGGTAAAGAGTCACTTTTGCAGGTTTCCCAAATCACTTTTAAATGAAATACTTAGGATTATAAAGCATTCGTGGCCTCATTAATACTAAATTGTGGGAACTTCTCAAATCCCCAAGCTGTTTGGTAGCTTTCCGAAAGACAGCCGAGCGAGCTGTTCAGTGCTCAGGACACCATTTACAATGAACTGTAAATGTCAGCCTGAGTTAGTGACATTCAGTGACCAAGATATATGAACAATTTGTCAATTATTTCTTTTATTCCTGCCAGCTTAATCTGAGTTACTAGCCCCTGTAATTGTCAGGAATTTCCAAACTAGTCTTGCAGAAGAGGGTGGAGTTTCTTACACTAAGGTTTGGCAGCCACTCTGGCTCAGGGCCTGAGGGAGCTGTGCATATTTCAGTTGTTGCATCCTGTAATGTAAGTTTTCAGCTTTTTTTTCCCCCCCCTTCCGTTTTGACTTCCTATTAAGCAGAGTTGCCCTGCCTTATATTCACCAGATCCTTTATAAAAAGAATATTTCCGTTCTAATGAGAGCTATAAGCCGTACCTCACTATAGCTGAATTTGAATGTTGCGTTGGAATCGGAACTTCCGGATTCCTTTAAAAATCCTTTGTCTGAATTGCCAGTTTGGATAAAACACCCATCTGTAAAATGTAGACACTAGTCTACTCCTATGGAGCTTTCAGAACTTTTACATATATTGCATTTTAGCATCCATGTTAGAGGGAAGGAAGAGATAAAGGGATGCTAAATGTGATAGGGAAAGGAATGTCTTGGAGATAACGAAGTATAGTGTGAAACAGTTGGAAGCAGAAGTAAACATTCACAGAATACTTTCCCTGGTCTGTTAGCAGGGGTGAAATGACTCTTCAAATTTAGAACAAGCTGCCATTAAAGTTTTAGACAGTGTGGAGTTTATTTCTGCAAAGTGCTAAAAAGGGTGAGTGATCATGGGTATTTAAAACAAACTTACGAACAGACTTGCGAAGTATGTATGTTTTATATGTAATATTTAAACTTTACTACTTCTCTGCTATACATAAAGATACCCAGTAATTAACCGCTATTTTCACTTCTCCATTTTCATTCTTCCCTTTAGTAGATGTTCCACGGTTGTGCATAAGTCAGTAGCTTATTAAAATTGTTTCTAGTGAGGTATTACTCTGTTTTTTCAACTTCAGATTATTTTCATCACATGCAATACATTTGAGATAAATTGAATACATTTGGGGTGAAATGCATGTTGGCTTAAAAACGTAAATCACAGTCTGAAATTGTTAGTGATAATATTTGCAGCTAAAGCAATGAAAAACACTCATTTTGAAGCACGTGGGGCCTGATGGTCTCAATTTTGATGTAAACATTTGCATGGCTGCAGTGTGCAGCAGGTGGGTAGCTGGTAGATGGTCACAGACGGCCTGGATGTGTGAGCTATTAAAATAGTCATGTCTCCATGCTTTCCCCAACATCTGCTAGCCGACACCTTGAGAGCCTTTAGTGAACGGAGCAGATGGTTAAACTTTGCTTTGCTTGGGGGCCAAAAGCAGAACTGCTGGGTTTTCCAGAAAGGACCGTCCTGACCAGCCTGAGACTCTGGGTAAACGCTGGCTTATTGTGAGTCCTTACCAGGCTTGTAATATTGCAGGGGGCAGTTTGATGCCAAATATTTTATCTAACCACAGCTGCTGGACAGAGAGGGTACAATTGCTAGTGGGTTTATGCTGTGTTGTTTTGGTTTTTTTTTAAAAAAAAAGGAATTTCCAGGACTTCTATTGAACTTGGTCATTTCTGCTTACCCTGGTTAATCCATACCGTCGAAGCCCACACTTCAACTTAAAAAAAGTTTGTGGTTTTTTTATAGTAGTGTAACTTGTACTCCTTTGCTCCACCACTTAGAAGTTGCCGTTTTAATGAGTGCCTTAAGGAGACAGCTTTGAAAAACAGTGACTACCACTAAGAAGATATTTATATCTACTTTTTGCCATCCTCATGCACACACCTTGCAATGGAAAGAGAAGCCAGACATCCTCTCTAGTGGGTGCAAACTGGGGACTGTGGGAAGGGAAGAAGTGTGAATAAAATATCTTTTCTAAAAGTGGCTTGTATTAAGAAGCTATAAGATCTTTCAGCCATCAGAATTCAACATAAACCAGATATCAGAGCTAAGATATTATATTCATTTCCCGCTCAGCTATTGTGGAGAGAAATAGTGCATTATTTCTGGTAACACTGAGGGGTCTGTCTGTGGGGAAATGTAGAAACGCTCATTTCCAAATGACATCTATTGTACTTTATATGCTGTGTGACCAGAGCTCTGGTTTGCAGGGAAGAGACCCAAAGGAGAGTTTGTGCGCCTGAAGGCTTGTCTGGTTTTTTCCAGTCGCTTCTCTGGGTCTATAAAAAGATATTCTGAGTCTCCACAGCTTTGTCTCACTAAATTCTTAGACTCTCAGAGCTATGTAACTGCTCCTTTCAGGACAGAGTTGCTTTTAAAGGGGACACTTTTTGGATGGCTTATGGTTCCTGGATGAGTAGGGTGAAGAGGAGAGAAAACTCTCTCCCTTCCCTGTAACTGGTACAGGGACTAGTACTGTGTGTCTTTAGTGACCGCATTCTTGTAACAACGCACAACTGGCTTTTTACTGCTGTGTTGCTACCTCTCATATTCTGCCTGTTAGTGATTTTCCAGAGGTGGCTTTGAGAGTTATAACTTATTTTAACACAAACAAACGGAGAGACGACATCATGACATTCCCATGCAACAAACGCTATTCCCTAGCAAGAGGATAGTCTTACCAAATTGCTTCAGCATGAGTTCTTGCTGAGGACAGTGATGCCTTATTGGGCCTGAATTCAAACAAACTGAGGGTTCAAAGGCGTCCTGGAGGAATATATTCCAACTGCAGGAGGGAGAGGTGGTTTAAACGTGCTTGCTGTCTCTTTTTTTAAAACTACATTTCTGCCATAGCAGGCAAATTCTTGTGGGGAAACACATTTTCAGCTGCATCTGAATGGATTCAGCTTTAGGATAAACCCAGAATGTAATGAAAACACCCTGAATATATTAAACGAAGGACTTTGAAGACATCAGAAATAGTGGGTGGGAGACAAGCAGATGCTGATGAGCGTTACCAATTTGCTGAAATAGGAGCTGTCCAAGATGAAGAAGGTAATGGCTGGGTTTGTCAAAACGCCTGGGAGGGTTTCTGAATCATTGCTAGCTATGCAGGAAGTCTTCTCTTCTTCACCAGAAAAACTCTTTGCTGAGTAATGCATCTAGAAGAGATGAATCTCTTTGCAAAAGAAGATCCTTCCTTCCCCCTCACCTGCTATGGCCAGTGCTGTGTTTGTCCTGCAGAGACAGCTCCAGTCCCGAGGACGTTACAGCCTCTACCTCCCTTGCTTGTAGTGCCTTGACAGTGAAAATTCCTCCTTCCTGTATGCCCTGGCTCCCTGTGCTGTGTGCATGAAACCTCCAGGCCCTCTTCAGAGCCTTTCTTCTGCAAGGACATGGGATCCCTGTACGAGATTGCATGGTTTGTTGAAGACTTTGCTGAGAAGCCTAAATCAAATGAAGGAACAGGATTTGTTTGGCTTTTAGAATGTTAGTCCCTTTTCTGCCGGGCAGTTGTAGTTATAATCAAATGTCCCTGTTTCCGACAGGATCGCTTTGTCCTTGGCTGTTGATTTTAGATGATGCACGTGTTCTGTGTAGCAGAGAAGCCTGCAGGTTAGCTCTTGCCAGGCATTACATTGTCTTAGGAAGCCTTTCCTTCTGCACAAAGATTCTGAGGACTAGTTTCAGTTGTCTAGGTTTAGTGAATTTGTTCAATCATTTAATTGCTGTATGTTCAGAGTGGTTGATTCATGTCCATTGCTGTAAGGCCTGCAGTTCGGGGATATTGACCTGCAGGCATTTTCAGGCAGTAAATCTTTCTGACTAACTTGGAAACAGATTGCTCTTCAGGCCAGCCAGACTTTTGTGAGCAATGAAGCCTCTGAATCCCAAGCGTATCCTGCTTCTCCCAGCTGGCTCTCAACTGCAGAAAGCAATCTTGAAAAGGGATAGAGGAATAAAACGAAGGCAGAAGTACTTGATCGGGAGGCCAGGGAACCTCTCAGGGGTGTTCCCTGCATTGATTCGTACTTTTGCGTACTTGATTTCTGCAGGGTCCCAAGCCAGTCCTTGCCACCTTTATTTTTCATATCTTCAGTCCTACTGCAGAATTTATGTAAACATCATAGTGGATGTGAACTGGACAGTGACTGCTCTTGTTTAAAATGGTTTAGTTAGAAAATTTTGTTGATTGAGTTAAAGCCTGACCTCTGATACCTGGTTAGGACATTTTCCAAAACAGTCAGGGATTGACCTGGAGAAGATATGCACGCGATTACAGTTGTGCCATGCACTGTAGGAGTTGCTGGGAAGGCATACAGTCATGCTGAAGTGCTCTGCTCTTCTTCCAGACATGCACTGAGGTTATTTGAGATCTTACTGTCTTAAAGAGGTGTTATAATAAAGGTATTATTATGAGTAAAATGCTCTGCATTTTCAGAGCACCCTTCAAGGCAAAACAGTTACAATACATTATGTGAGCTTGCTGCTTAGTTAAATGCAGTACCATCAAAAAGAAAATTACTATCTTGTCAAATTTATTTAAAATTATATGCCCAAGGGAGTGACTGCATCCTTGTGAAGCTTCAGGAATGAACTCTTATCTAGAGCACATGTTCATCACAAGGCTCGTTGCAGAGAAGAGAATCCCAGTGTCCTTTGATGCCATCTCCCCTCGTGGTAGATGTTACTGTGGCCCTTGGCCCTGAGCAGCCAGTTTTGGTTCTTTGCTGGAAGAGAGAGGGTGGGGAATCCATGGCAAGTGACCAAGAGCAAGCCTCAGCATGCCGCCTTTTTTTCTTCCTCCCATCTCACTTATGTCTGCAGCACCCTGGCAATACTCAGGAAACTCTGTTTCCAATTCCTGTCTTAGGAAAACATGATCGTACTCTCAATTTATGATAATGAAATCCCTCTGCGCTTGGAAGAATATTCCTGATCTTCTTTACATTGAGAGGAAAGATCAAGCTAGAAATATTTTTTAAAAAAAGATTATAAAAATTAGGCTTGACTACTACTACTCCTGGAGAATCCTGGTTCACAGAAAGGTAAATGGTTCCTCACAAATACTCGCAGTAGCAGAGGTGGCAGAGCTAGCAATGAATGACGCTGCCAGAATGAGCAGTGGGTTGACTGAGTGCAGCGAGTGCGTGAAATGAAACCATCTCATATATGAAGGATCATTGTGTCAAAAGACACCTTAGGAAAGCTGAGTTATCTGAAGCACATACATACCTTTAAAGCTCATTAGACATCCGTGTTCCAAAAAACTGAAAATAATTTCAGGGATTCCTGAATTAAGCCTGAGTTTAAAACCATTTAAAAAAATACGCACGCAACCCCCAAATTTTCTAACATTCCTAATTCTTCCTGAAGCTGGAAGATGAAGTGTATTTTGTGAAGGTGGGGAGGTGGGGGGGAAGTTGTCTTTATGAAAAGCCGCTGAACAAACCGCGCCTGTACTTTAGGTCTGGTGCATGAGTTAGGCATGTGCAGGCAGTGCTGGTGAGTTGGGCAACAGCTTGTGTTGCAACATTTCACCTGCAGGTTTGGCTGATGGGAGCGCTTTCAAAGTGAATGTTTCAGTGGAATTTCTGTGTCCTAATTCTTTTTTTTGGCTGGGCTCTTGGTATTCTTTGAATGCAGGCCAAAATGTTAATCCACACATATGCATACTCAGGTTTATTAATTATGAAACTGTTGTCAGTGGCTACCTTTTGCAAGGAGATCTTTACCTGTGTGTTTTCAGAAATTTAAATGCTTTGTGGTAGGTAATAAGAGACCAAATGTCCCTCCATCCTTCCTTTATTTTTTATATCGAAGAGTGGGGGAGGAGAGCTGATTTTCAAGAGGTGATTATTCAGCTCGATGCATGATATTTCACTGCTAACAGGTCTATTCGGTTGTTCCTTACTCTTGTCCAGGTCCGCAAGTTCACGTACAAAACCAAGATACTGGGCACTCTCCATTTCTAGGTTCTGCTGCTGACTCATAGTTTATCATTTTTGGCTAATTACATAACTGCTATGAGCTGCTGTTAATCTAAGTGTAAAACTAGTGCTTTAATATACACTTTATTGGAGTCTAAATCAGTATTATTAAGCACTATGATCTGGAATAGAAAAGATCTATTAAGTATGACATTTTTATTGATTTTCTGCAGAGCAGCAGTGGAATATTAAGTTATATTAAAATGTTCTCGTCCCTCCCATTCCAAACAAGTTTGAAATCTTGAGCAATCAAAGAATAAAAATACTTCTCTATTGTACATGCATTGGTGGGAAGGCCTTTGGCTGGATTACTCACTATTTATTGTAACTTTTATTATAAAATACTTGTTTGGGGAAAATCCTCTAGGGCAGCAGCATTCATGCTGTGAGATTAGATGCCTGCTGACTTTATGAAGAGAAGAAAAGGTTACCATGTCTGGAATTAATAGTGTTTGGAGATTTCTCTCTCTGCTGTTCACATTGCAGTCTCTGGATTGCCTCAAGGAACAGGAGTGTGGAAAGGGAAAATTTTGAAGAAACACATGATAAGACCTTTTCGGAAGGAAGGTGTGATGTAAGAACGGCTGGTGTTGTTCAGATCAAAGCCCAGCAAGCCTAGTATCCTGTCTCTGCTGGAACTTAAGAGCAGATTCCTAGGAAACACTATCAGAATGGGGCCAATAAACAGGGATACTTTCCCGAAATACTTTCCACTTCCAAGAATGACTTCCTGAGCCAAAAGTGGTGTCTTTTGTCTTTGGTATCCCTCGGTGGACTTTTCTTCCATGAAGCACTAGAGTACCTCTTTGAACTCGCCTAAGGGAGCCAGTGTTTTGCATCATGGTGCTTTTCTAGACTTTCGCTGTGGCTGTTGGGAAAAGTTGCTTTCTTCCTGCTATTTTTGTATTTCAGGGCTTATGACAATCATAGCTAAAAAGACGCCTCAGATTTGCCACAGAAGGCCAGCTAACAGTGACTGTTAGTCTTTTCCTTAACAGAAAATTGTGTCCATAGGTGATCAACATTCTATGTATTAGAGTAGAGCTGGGCCCTTGGGTGTGTTTTATTCTGCTTGGGCTTTTTAATTCGTATTGTAGTTTGGTGTTCTGCCTGCTCTGTAGATTAACCGTGCCAAGATAGTTGCTGGGGGTCTCAGCACGGTAGTTTTCATTGCGTATCGTGAAGCAGGATAGCAGCTTGGTTTGCAGGATGAACGATGGAGGACGAAGGGCAAGGAGTGCAACAGGACCTCTCAGGTCACACTGGGCCAAGATGACCAAGATCATGTCCAGACTGCTAGAACAGACCTGGCTGCAGTGTGGAGAGAGCACAGGCTGTGTGTAGGGTATGCTTTGCTCCTATTCATTTTGTTGTTGTTACAGGACTGGAATAGGATCCTGCAGTTTTTGATTCAGTTTCTGCTTAACCTCATAAAAACACTGCCAGCGATTTTGCACTGAAAAGTGTTTCCAACTTGTGGACCAGCTCTAATCCCTGTCCTTGCTACAGTTACCTTGGTAACATATGTCAAGTCACTTATAACTCTCTCTGTTATGAACCCAGATGCCCTTTCTAGCCCATCGCTGCTCTCCGTCGTTTGCAACAGATAATTATCTGTTTTCCTATCATTAGGACTCAAAGAACAAATATACGTAGCAGAGAAGCAGTGCTGAGGCCAGAGGAGGTGTCTGAGGCACACTGACAGCATCCTCTGGACATGTTCTTCCCGGCTGGTGGTTCTATGCTCTGCAGTGTGTACAAAGCCAGAAGTTCATTCACTTGTTCTCGTTGTTTCACTTAGGTTGCATTTTCTTTCTTTGTTTCAGCTCAAAAAGAAGCAGGTCTATGTTGAGAAGGTGGAGAAGATGCAGCAGGCCTTGGTTCAGCTGCAGGCAGCGTGTGAGAAACGGGAACAGCTGGAACATAGGCTGCGGACCCGCCTGGAGAGAGAACTGGAATCTCTCCGGATGCAGCAGGTACTTGCTGTTTCCCTGTGTAGGATTACACACTATACCCTACACCACACATAAAAGAAGAGCAGTGTTTTTTTCCATCTTATAAAATTAGCAAGTTTTCCTTTTGGTAGATAGAATCGTGGATTTGCTGCCCTTTTTGGTTTTACTTGATTTAATTCTTCCAGGAAATTGAGATCAGAGAGCACTAGGGGATCATCACGTGGCAAGATTCAGACATAGCTATATATAGCTATAGATGGTGCTCTGTCTTTAAGTAACCTGATTATATTTACTTCCATGTTATTTTAAAAATCTTATTCAGAGTTTGAGATTTTATATAAAATTCATTAACAACGGGCCTGCATTAGAGTTGAATCATTTTTGATCCCCATCGACTTAATCCACAGGTATACACTGATCATACTGATTTAATAACCAAATTATTTAAAAATATTTTGGATGTGTTTTTTCAAAGGTGTGATAACTCTTGTATACTTCTTAGGGTTTTGCTGGAACAGTGTTGGAAGTAAGTTTGTGTCAATTTAGGCATTACAGATGGGCTGTAGACATTAGACCTGAACAGCATGGTCCAGTTCTGGGATGCACATGTGGGGCTTTGCACATGGAAAAAGGTGCTAGGAGGACTATTTTCCATCTCAGATACTTGCTTGTTAGCATTGACCAGCTCTGGAATGGCACCAGGAACCACCCTAGCACGGGTGCTGTGAGTTAAGCTGTCTGTCTTGGGAGCAGTGCTTGGTGGTTTATGACTTCTGAGCTTCAGCATTTGGAAAACAGAAGGAGCCTTTCTTGCATTATATGAGCTCGTTCCCTGTTTTTGACAAAGTGAAGCTGAATTGCCCCTGCAGATGTTTCAGACTGAGCTCTAAAGGAGACCATTACCATCATCTAGTCAGCCCAACATGGCTAGGCACTGCATTTCACTCTGGGGATTCTTGCATCAAGCCAGAACTGCTCTGGCTTCCGTCCTTCAGACAAAAAGCAAACAAACCAACCCCAAGTCTTACACATGCATCCTGAGACTTTGTTTTTTTTCCTTCTGCTTTTGGAAATTAGCGTCAGGGTACATCTCAGGCTGCCAACGTCTCCGAGTACAATGCAGCGGCGCTTATGGAACTGCTGCGCGAGAAGGAAGAAAGGATTCTTGCTCTGGAAGCTGACATGACCAAGTGGGAACAGAAGTACCTGGAGGAGAGTGTGATGAGACAGTTTGCTTTGGATGCAGCTGCAACTGTGGCTGCTCAGAGGTAAATGAGACTTTTCATAGTACAGGGATTATTTTCTTTTTCCAGTTGAATGTCATGTTTCCCACCAAGGAATGTTGTCATACCGCCCTCCCATGATACGTCTCCTTGCTGTCTGAACAGCTTCTCAGACTTCTGCTTGTGAGTGGAGCTTGGCTGCTTTTCCTGGGAGCTGTGAAATTGCCAACAATTAGAAACTTTTTTCCAGGAGAAGATTCCCCCACATGCAGGAGTGAGGGAACGCATTGCCAGACTAGAATTGTTCTGAGCCATTCCTAGAAGCTGGTGATTCAAAAATAGATGTATGAGGAGTGTTTGGGGGTTTTATTTTTTTTTTTTAGACAGGAATCAGTCCTCGCTGAAGTCATGTGAGATGGGGTAAGCTTGGTGATTCATATCGTTCACCCTGAATGGCTTACTTGTTCTGCGGAATGTTTTTGCAAATTACTTTGTGGTATTGTCCTCAACATGGTTACTAACCAGAAAAATCGATGAGGAAATTCTGCTCAAAACATTCTGCTCTGTCTGGAGAGCACTGCTTGTGGGGCTGGGAAGGATGTCTGAAATTTGGTGAGAAGCTCACATTCCGAGACAGCTGTACTGAAACGCTTGTTATGGCTGTAAATGGGCCCTGTGCTTCGGCTAGTTGGTAAACAAGAGAGTGCAACTCTTCAGCGTTAGGTGTTGCTTACATATAATCTCATTGCTCCCTAGTTTCTGGTTCTTGACGGCAGATTTTATTTTAGATTGTTTCATGAACCAGATTCCAATAGGCGTGTTATCGCAACTGGCTTCTTAGCGTGTAAGATCACATTGGAATTACACAGGTAAAGTTGCAGATCTGCTCTGTTAGCATTTAAAAATCCATCTCATCTTGCTCCAAAATCAGGCTGTTATTTTAGGGTATTGATGCTTCTTGTGCACTGTTTTTTGCCTCCCCAGAGGTTCTCTAACAGCTCCTGCTACTGCTTGTCCTTAAAGGCCATGTTATATTTTCAGCGTGTACTGATAAGTGAAGGTCTGGTCTATTTTTTGTCATGGAATGGCAGGGGAAGTGTTAGGGCTGTTCAGGTTTTGTTAAATGAACAAGAATGCCTTCCAGTCAGGAAAGAGACAACTTCTATTCTTCCAATTCCTTGTAGCTGCTTCTCCTCTAAAAGAGAGTATTCCAGTACTGTCAATACCTCTGCAAGCTTGTGTGCAGTTGGCACTTATGGTGTCTCCTTCAGATAGCCTGTGAGGGACTCCACTCATTTCAGCGGCAACCTCATCTGCACTTGCACAGATTCCTTTCCCTTTTCTTTGATAGTGGAAAATAGCACCCCTCAGAAGCTGAGGTTGCAGGAAGGATGCTTTCCAGCACAGGCAGGGATCTAGGTCAGGTTAGGTTTCTTTGATGAGTGATCTTCTTATGCCCTTTATGTGGGTGCTTTGCTGTTCCTGATCTGAACTTTTGCAGAGTAAAAAATGCATTTACCAGACAGTTCTTAGACTTGCTGGGTCTGAGAGAACAGATTTCTTATTACAACGAATTGGAGCTCTTGGTAACTCCAAATTTTTGGTGTGTATGTCAGTAACGTGCTCTTAATGTTATGAGTCGTACAGTGGTACAGAGCATAGCAGAGTCACTGTTCTGACTGAACAGCATCAAGTTGAATGAAATACTCATTACATTTTGGTTAGTGGACTGAGCAGCTATTGCAATGTTAACATCAGGCCCTATGTGGAAGCAGTCTAACATGGTTTTCAGCCTGCTCCAAGTTTTTTTTGACCAAGCTGCTCAGTTCAGAAACTTTCATGCCTAGTTCCCTTTGATACTCACATTCCCTTGTATGATACTGTTAGAGGGGAAGGGCAAAAGCTTTACATCTGAAGTGAAGGTTGCGCTCTTTCAATTGAAGAAAAGTATCATATGTTTACCATCCTTCCCCCTCCCCATGTCCTTGGATTTGCCTCATTGATCAGTTTACAGTAGTGCAGTGAATCAGTTAGGTGATAGCCTGGCCCGGGAGGGACAGTCATCATTGTAATGACTTGCATATTTTTGTGATCCTTCTTCCATTAGGACTGGGAGCTGGAGTTTTGGAAGACACTGAGCCAGCCTAAACTAAAAAAAAAAAAAAGAAAAAAAAAGTGGATATTCTTGTTTGTTACTGTTGAGCAATAACTTTGCACTGCTAGGAGGAAAGCAGCAAACTTAGCTGGTCCTTCATCTGCTCTACTGCTTGTTCTCAGGGACACGACAGTGATCAACCACTCGCCTAACCCTAGCTATGACACCTCACTGGAAGCTCGCATTCAGAAGGAGGAGGAAGAGATCCTGCTTGCCAACAGGAGGTGTCTCGACATGGAGGGAAGGTAAAATGCAGTTTGGTCCTATCTGACTTCTTTAGGACAGGGATTTTAAATCAATTTTCTGGGTCGACACCTCAGAACCAGAAGTTACTGTGTCTTCACTGATAGCAGCGATGTAGGATGCAACACACTGATTTGGCCAAGGAAGTATCTACACAGCAATCCAAAACCTGTCTCGATACTGAGGGCTCATGCAAAATCCTTGTCTTAGATTTTTTTTGCACCTAGCTTGTTCCTCTTTTCTCTTCAGGGCATCTTTGTCAGACCCCAGACTCGAGCCAGCTCTTAAGCACCTCACAGAACTGGTTTCCCTGAGGTTAGGTCCAGTGCAGACTCCCCAAAGTGTGTTAACCCTCCTCTTTCTGTTGGTCTCCCGTCCCACCCATAACTCTCAGCTTTGTCTCAAAGCCAGAGCAGCTTCCAGTAGCCAAAGGTGGGTGGGTATCTCAGCACCCTTCTCTCATGCACGCGTACAGGAAGTTTCATGCACTGTCTGCTCTGGCGTGCCAGTGAGCAGCCAGGATTCAGGGCCATGAGCTCACCTGCGTCCTCTCGCTGCCTCCCCAAATGCCTAAGGGAGTCCTGCTCACAGCCATGGGGGCACTGAGCCCTCAGTCCAAGGAGACAGGAGTGCAAGTACATTGTTGTTCTTTGTACTTCTCAAAAAGGATTAAGACTCTGCATGCTCAGATCATTGAGAAGGACGCCATGATCAAAGTCCTGCAGCAGCGCTCCCGGAAGGAGCCCGGTAAGACAGACCAGCTCTCCTCTATGAGACCCGCCAAGTCGCTGATGTCGATATCGAACGCTGGCTCGGGCTTGCTGTCCCATTCGTCAACACTGAGCAGCACTCCCATCCTGGAGGAGAAGAGGGAGGACAAGAGCTGGAAAGGCAGCCTAGGTAATTTTTAAATAACAGCAGCAATTCAAAGGCACGAATCACTGCTTAGAGAGGAGGCAGGAGGAGCGGAAGGAAGAAGGGGCGCTGGGCAGACAGATAGACTGGCCTAGCGCACTGTAAAGCTAACTGCAAGCAAGATGGGACACATTTAGAACAACTGCTTGTTTTCATCACTTTTGGGAAATAGTGACTTCTGATGCCCAGGTTCTGTCATTAAAATATATAAGCCTTTACCCCCAGTTTGGTACTTGACTTTAGGGATCTTTGAGACAGAGTTTTCAGAGTTCCCAAGCACTTACATTCAGCTGGTTTGTTACAGCCGTCTTAAGGTGTACAGTCTCCTTGAACAGGAGCAGAGATACTAATCAGGATTGCTCTCCTGCGGTGTTGCACCTGCGCTAGCATGACTCCTATCTGGAGTGGCTCAGCACCGTTGTTCAGAGAAAATGAGTTGTAACAAAGCAAATCTTAGATGATTTTTTTTTTTTTTTTTTCTGGGTGGAAGTTAGGCCTAAAGGCTCTCCCTGTGAGACCCTGAAATGGAAGGGAGAATTTGTTGCAGCTGATTTCAGAGTGTGCAGATTTACCTTGCCATAGATGGGCCACTGCTTAGAGCCAGGGCGGTAAGTGCCCACTGTGCCTGCAGCAGCATGAGGGTACTGCTATTCTTCAGGTACTTCAGCACCCAGTGGTGGAAGGTGCTATAGGAAGGTAAATTAGTGCTGCCTGCCAAAGCACAGCGCACTTTCCAGACCCTAGAGCAAGTACTACAGAGGGGTGCAGAACTGACACCAGTTCATTTTCTGGGACTGTGACATTTTCCTCTCTTTTTCCAAAAAGGAGTTCTGCTGGGAACAGAATATCGCTCCGAATCCATTCCCTCCACTCCCTCTCCTGTCCTCCCTTCCACACCGTTGCTGTCAGCCCACTCGAAAACAGGCAGCAGAGACTGCAGCACCCAGACTGACCGGGGGAACGAGCAAAGCAAAGCTGCACCTTCCACTGCAGCTCCCACACCAGGACGACTCCCCGGTGCCAGCCTGGCCTACAGTGCAGAGAAAACAGGTAACAAAGCTCCGCTGCTCTCCCAGAGGGGCCCCTGCTGCTGACTCACCATCAGTTCTGCTCTGTGGGGCAGGTCCTGCCGTTCCTTTTGCCACTCAGGAAAACTGGGTTTAGTTTCTGTGGGGACAGATACGTTCCAGAGACAGCTTGACAGTGTTCTGAGGGGTCTTAAATGCTATGAAGGGGGGAAAAAAAAAAAAAAAGCCTTAAGAGTGGTAGCATAAGCATGGACACAGTGGGTAGAGAGGTATAGTGAAATGTAAGAACTGGAGCAGGTATATGCAAATCCCAGGATGGTTTGAGTCAGTGTCTGCGCTGAAGTAAATCGTGAGTAGCATACGGGGTTTAAACAGCGTATGAAAATGGACTATAGAAACGGGCCATTGCATTTTAGTGGGTATTCAAAGCCAAGTGGACTCAGATAAGGGTGAGGGAGAAGAAGGAAAGGTAACTATTGTGATAAAGCTGTCTCGTTACTGTAGTGTCCCAGTCGCAAGACCGCTTTAGCGTTGGCACAAGTAGATCCAGTTGACAGTGGCTGTCACAGAAGCTGAATTTGCTTCCCACAGAGCTCCGAGCTGGCAAGAGCTGCTCATTTTCCAGCCCACTCTGCCAAATCAATGCAGATTACACAACCTTGCCTCTTCTACTTACAGACACGTTACAATTATGTTGTTCTTTATGGCAGAGTGAATTTGGCTGGCCTGCTGCGCGTCTTGCCCGTGCTATGCTATTTAATGGGTATCGAGGGAGACAGGGGAGCGGGTTTAGTGGTGAAAGTCTGCACTGACTACATTGGTTTAAATGCAGTCACTTCAGTTTTATATGCCGTTGTGTATCAGTGGGAGATAACCAGAAGGGAATTTGATAGATCATCTTTATTTGTCTGGTTACATACATGAAGAATTGATTTTTTTAAAATGAAAAAAGTTGTTAGCTGTCTTTTGGCCAACGATAGAAGAACGCTTTTAAAATGTTAACGTCATTTTTGTGACCTAATTGAAGTTACAGCTTTGATTGTCTGTCTCTTGTTTCTCCTCATCATGTAGACGGGCCACTCTTCCACTCCAGCACTCTTGAAAGAAAAACCCCTGTTCAGACCATGGGGCAGGACCTCCCAGATGGAGAGATGGTAGAATACCTCATCTGAAAGGCTGTACCAGGATCTGAGCTGGGATACAGTAGCAAGAAGTTTTTAAAAGACATTTTTATTGGGAAAAAAATGTAATACCTGAGTAATAAAAGAACACTTAGCTGTTTGCTCTTGTATATTATGTCTCAAAAGTATGGACAGGTTAATTTATAATTTGTTCTAAATTATAAAAAACCCGTAACACTTGTTCTTTGAAAGTTCCCCCTTTATTTTTTAAATACTGGATCTGGTAGCATCTGGAGAAAAGCAAGAACTTAGGTGCACTACGTCTGCTATTTCATTTCAGTATTTTTAAAGTCTCTTAAGCAGAAGTACCTGCACTCACAGATGTTGATTAGCATCTAGCTTGAACGCAGTAAGATGGGCATAATGGCCTTATAATGATCAGGACCAGGGACTTAGTTGTGAGCATCACTTAGTGGTTTCAGAACGCAGGTATTCTGAGAAACTCTTTTAAATTTGAGCTGTGATCAAGGGAGATTTCACTTTAGGCTTTCTCTTTACTCTCAGTGTAAGAACTCAAAATAGGTCTTTCACATCCATAGGCTGGAAAGGTTTCCATTTTCAGTGTGGTAACAGTCTTTTTCTTCACTTCCCAAACTGTATTATTTCTGCATTAAAAAAAAAAGACTCCAGTGATTAATGTCGCATTTCACATTTTTAGTTTTGTTGAAAGATTTGCCACACTTTTATACTTAAGTACTTTTTCAATAATTTATACAGCGGATAGTAAATAATATATTGCATTCATGTTTTACGTGAATTAAAAATGGAGAGTTTACAAGCTCAGTCCTGATCTGTTAGATCAGATTTCTGCCATTGTCATTCCGTTGGTTTTAGTGGAACTGTTCCATATTTACCGTAGTGCAAACAGCAAACCCAGTTGCTTTTAATGGACTGCATCTGTGGAGATCTTTCTCCATAGCAGATTTTTCTATATTTCAAATGCCCTTCTCCTTTGTACGTCCTTCTTTCTTGGTGATACTAGAGTCGTCTTCATATAGCAGAGCTTCAGAGGTAGAGCTTTAAAGAGAAGCTCTGTGTAAAGTTTCAGATGGCAATTTCTCCCCTTGCAAAATACTCCTTTTTCTTCATCTAACTGGAGAGAGCAGGTTAAAGAAAGTCCCAGAGGCACTACAGAAGGAAGTTACACTCTTAAGTCATAGGTTCACTTTCAGATTTTTGGGAACTAACACAGATGCAGCAATGCTTTGGTTGCAGATGCTATAAGGAGATATTAAGACCGATAGAAGTAAATGAGTATTTTTTGTTACTTTGCATTTTATTAAAAAGTTCAATATTAATCTCTGTTAAAAACTACTTTTTTCTTTTACTTGAATGTTAAAATATTTAATTAGCCAGTGGTCACATGTTGGGAACCTGGCTAGTCTCAGCTCTCTGTGCAAGATTAGAGTAGCCAGATTTTCATTTCAGAAATAAGGAAAATCAGCAATTAATCATCAGACAGTCAGTGACTGTCCTCAATTCCTACTTAGTGGGCACTACCGACACAGTGTCCCGTTGAAACGGCCGTACGAGCTCAACAGACACAACACGATTCCACAGCAGAGAGTTGGGAGGCGAAAGGAGGTGCCTTCTGTCTGCTGCACGGGTGAGTGCCCAAAGATCAGCTGTGAGTTGGATTCTGTGTGTCTTCTAGTAATAATCACTTAAAACCCAAGGAAAACACTTCCCGTTGTTTCTAGCAGATCTGCTGCTTGTTAGTGTTCGTCAGGCTGCTTTTCTAGACCTGCAGAAGCCAGAGATGGCAAAGTGCACATGGTAAGATATGAACTGAGTCTAAATAGGCTGGCTTCCCCAGGGACTGCTCCGACAGGCAGCACGAGTGCCCTTCCATCGCCACTGCTGAAGACACTTCAGAGCTGCACTTTAAGGCTTTCACTGTCGCTGCCTTACGGGACATCATCTTCCTGGACAGTGTGATAGACCTTCCCCTAAGTGTATTCTAATAATCTGAATTCCTTCTCCACCCTTTTCTAGACAAGCTGTTTGCAGCCTCTTTGTTCTCATCCCTGGGAATATCTTACATTTATTTCTCTTGGCTTAATTCCATCCCATTATATGAAGTAATGCCCACTCTGGATGATTGGAAGCGATTTCTCTTCCTCCTCCACAGTTATTGAAAATGCAGGAGAAGCTTTTCTCGTTAGCTCAAGGTGTCCATCTTTCTCCCATTTCATCATAATTTTCAATATTATGTTTTGCAGTTTGAGCTCAGAATGAACAGTAAGGGGGATCAAATGCCATTGAGTGTCTGTGTGGGAGAGGGGGAGAGATGTCTGAGTGCTTTTGTGCTCTTCTAAAGACAGGAAAAAATACATTCCATCTTTACAAGTACTTCTCAGCAGTAGGAAAGAAGTTTGCCGCTGTAGGGCTCTAGATAAACAGTTCCAACTCACTTGGTTTGCTAAAACGTCTAGGAAAATTTGAATCCTTTGCAGATACAATCTGTTTTAGAAAACTCATTTTCCCCGATTGATATTGGCTGTTCAGCTGGACTAGGTAAAAATAATTTCTTTATCCTCCTTGCAGCTCATTGTTTTCAAACTGAATGTCTCTCTAATCTATTTTTACAAAGATAAACGGACATAATAGCTTTCTGTGAATAAAATACAGATTACGGACAGCCACTGCCCATACCAAAAATGGAAGCCAGGCGATCTCTGGCAGTCCAGGCCGTCAGAATTGCGGAGCCTTAGCAGTTCTGTGCCCGTGGAAGTGAACTTGGAAGACGATGGTGCAGTTTTACATTGTTTAGGTCAGGTTCTTTGCCCTGTTTTCGTTCCTTCCAAAAGCAAAACCCCCAAAACTCTTGATGTGGAAGTTTGAGGTCATCTTCCTGTGCTGACAAACCAGGAGCCATCAGGAATGTATTCTTTCCCTCGAGCTTCCTCAGAGCCATCCTGATGTGAATGTAATAGAGCTGCTTGCTTTGAGGAAGATGTGTACTATAGTCTTCAGTCTCTCTGTACAGATTTTTATTTTGTTTTTAAACAGAAACTGCTTTAAGGAGACAAACTGCACACCTAGTTCCTTTTCCTTCTGTAGAGCTTATTTCTAGTAGAAAGTGATTTTTAACACAATGATTGCAATGACCTTCTTTGCAAACCAAAATTTTAGACTAAGAGTTTTTCTTAAACTCGGGTATTAGAAGCAGAATTGTAGCTTTTATAAAGAAAGCCGCATATTCTTTGTAGAGCGAAACAAGAAAATCAAGTTTAGTTATTTTTCCTCTTTCCTTTCACTGCTAACAGAATGGCCAAACTCACACGTCCTTGGGCAGTTCCTCTGGGATTTGACAGCTCAGGGAACTGCCTGAGATCTAGATGCTTTTGTTCCCATCCGGCCTGATGTCATTAGCAACTTCAAATACCTCCTACCTGGCAACTCTCGTGGGGTCTAGAGCAGCGATTTTCTGTCTATGGTCTCATGGGGGATCTGCAGGTTGCTCTTCGGGAGCCTGCAAAGGGTGGCTGAGGTCAGCAAGCACTGCCAGGGGGCTGAAATCCTTTACGCGTGGTCTCTGCCTCTCTTGGCAAGTTTGTAGAGCGAGAGGCTGAAAACTGGCATTCGCTTTGCTTCGGTTTTGAGGCTGCCAGAGCGAGGGGACTTGCGGAGTTTTAGGCCAGAACCATTTCCAAGGACACCTCCCGCTCTAGGAGCCCGCAGTGACGACCAGCGGCGCGTGAGACACCAAACAACCGTGTCCCGTGAGCCACGACGCTCGTGCAGTGAATCCCGACAGCCCTGGCCAGACGATACGCTTTTCCCATTGCTTATAAAGTGGTGGCGATATAAACTCGATGCAGTCAGGACAAGCAAAACCCCGGGGGGGGTAGTTTGGCTTTGTCCCTCCCTGCGATGGCTGGCACAGGTTAGCCCGGATTCACTGTGCTGCTTCACGCTGCGGCCGATGGTTTTACCCCAGGGAGGGGGCGGGCTGTGGGAAGGAGGGGGTCTCTTTTCATGTATTTGTATAGGAACTCTTTTTTTAAAAGCTAGCATTTTTATGTCTAGAAAGTAAAAAGACATTGTAAAATGTAATTGTACTGTATTTATGAAGAAAATACATTTCTTTTCAAAAAGATCTTCCTCTAAGTTGGTTTTAGAGTCTGACTTCCAACTGTATCATCTCTTAGGCTCCCAGAAGCATTGAAACCCATCAGCTTCGTGCTGTGCCCTCCGACTGTACTGTTGGGGCTGTACTGAACTATTGACATGGGAGAAAAGAGCAACCACCTGCCCTCTGAACTCCAGCAGAACCGGTGTTGCTCCAAGTCCTGAAGTATTTGAACCCTCGATTTCATTCGGCTTGGGCTCTGCTCAGGGTCAGAAACAGAGGTGCCAAAATAACTGGAGAGCAGTCTGGAGCAACGTGGGTTCCCAGCCGTGCCTCCGGGGAGGGCTGGGACGTAGCTGGGCTCCTGCTTTGCGGAGCAGGGATTGCCCGCGGAGAGGGCTCAGGGCTCCCGTCCTTCTTTTCCATCTCTTCTGTTTGTAGAGGAGCTTGGGGGGGCACATGGCTTCAACCCGGTTTCTCTTTCAGCAGGGTTGGGATCTAAAAGGTGAGATACAAGTGACCGGTTAGCTGCTGCTCTTTAGGATCCAAAATATCAAAGCATGAATTACAGTACTAAAAGTTTACCCTTTCACAGCCTTAAAAACACGTCAAGAGAGTGATCTGTCCTATATAAATCTATATCAAAGCGAATCGTGTGGATTATTTTTTCCTCTCCATTTAAACCATCAAGTTTATTTTGTTATTTGTGACTTCAGCTGTTGAAACAGCCCTGAAGTCTTTGAAGATTGTGGCAGCTTTAATTCTAGGGAAGAAAACAGAAAAGTAAGTGTAAATGTGCACTAAGAGATCTTGTAAATGTCTGTCGTTATGTTTGGAGTTAGCTATAAAAGTATTTTGTGTGTTTTTAAAGAATGGGTCCTGTGTTTTCGGTTGTTTTTTTTTTCAAATCCATGAGATTTGTTTGGCAGTAAATTTTCTTGGTATGAGAACTTTATTGATGGTAAAACAGAACCAATCTCCACCTCATCTAGTCCCCCCTGCTGCTCGGTCCTTACGTTCTCAAACCCTGGTTGGAGATTTTGCAGGATAAAATTGTTCGTTCCCGTCTCTTCCCTTAAGCATCACTTTTTGATTACTCCCGCTGACGGGTCCCGCAGCTGCACACCCCGCCGCGCCTTCACGCCTTTTCAGTAGTTGGATGAACAGTATTTGCTTACCGTGGCTGCGATGGCGGCGCCAGGCAGCCTCCATTGGCGGCTGGGCCGTTTTTCAGGTGTCTGAAGGTAGCGGCACGTGAGCAGCCTCCACTCACGTGAGTATTTTCAGTCTTCAACAGGCCGGTGTGCTTTTTATTCATGTATTTTGGGTGCGTCTTGTTGCCTCCGATTTCCCTTTCCTTTCTCCTCACGCTGTCGGAGGGAAGGAGCCGGGATTACCAGGGAGCGGGCTGCAAGTGGTCGGCCTCGATGCATTTTCAGTGTTGACTTTAGGAGCTGAGCGTAACGTAGTTGTCGCCTCCCCTGGTTGCCGGTGCCAGGACCCCACTCTGGGGCTTCAAAGGGGAGAAAAAGATGAAAAAGTTTGTTGTGTTTGATTTTTCCTTGCAAAAGGGCTCAGCCCTCTGCTCCAAATCCTTACTGAGTGCAACTTCGGTAGTGATGGGTTGTTTCCCCGAGAGCCCCGCTGCTCCCCGGGCTGCTGGAAGGCAGCTGGAAGGTAACGCAGCGCGTTGTGAATGCAGCACGGTCCCGCGTCTTGCGCTACCGGCTGCGTTATTCGATTTACTGTAAAGCATTGCCTGTCTTTGCTTTCAAATACCTGGGAAGAGAAGCAAAATTCCGTAATAACGCAGGACCTTTCCAGAGACCGCTCTGCCTCCCCTTCCTGCTCCCCAAGACAAACAAAATTTCAGTATTTTATATGTTCTGGAACAGTTCCCTGAATTTTGTAAGAAAGAGTCAGATAGGATGGCAGCGAAAGCCTGGCCTCGTAAAGGTGGTGTTTAGATAGAGTGCCATGTCCGAGTGAGACAATCTTCGCTTTGTATTTTGGAGGTAAACTTCAGAGGAGAATGTTCTTTGATCCCTTGCCAAGAAGAGCACTAACCTTTTAAATACAAAGCCTTCCTAGGTATATTTATACACATACATAGAAATGCAGACAATATATGAAAGTGGTAATTTTGAGAACCTTGTGCAAAACAAAATTTTCTCGTCCTCCCTAGTTCTTTTTTAAACATAAATGGTCACCTTGCAGCTGCGTTATTTCTCAGCTTTTCTGTTGCTGCATTTTAGAACTAGAAAATTGATGCTCTGAACGTGACCCAGGCTTCAGCCTCGCCGAGCCGCAGTGCCGGGGCAAGGCGCTCAGCAGCGCACAGCCTTTGTCCTCATTAGGTTTCAGTGTTAACAGGGCTCACCCAGGCTCTGCCTCGGGCATCACTGCGAGCACCCAGCGCAGCCTCTGGGGCTGAACTGCTTCCATTTGTTTCTCATTTTGAAAGGCATCACGTTCAGACCACGAGAGCCAGCACCGATTTTTATTAAATTGCCCTTTTTGGAGGTTGGCAGGAGGACAGCAGGCGCTGGGGCTGCGCGGGGCTGAGTCGGAGCCCTGGCGGCCAGCGCCGGCGGCACATGGCAGCAGCCCCAAAGGGTCCCGGCCCTTTCCTCACCCCCAGACGCCCCGCGCTTTTTTGTTTCCTTTGTTTGAAAGGATTTGGGGTTTTTGTGACCGCCCCACGGCGAGAGGCTGTTCCCGGTTTGGGGAGAGGAGCTCTCCTGCCTGTTTCCTGCCTGCGAATGCTCCAGCGTGACTCCCAGTGGCTCCCGAGCTGCTTCTGCCCGCTGCCTGGCCGGCCTGGCCCAGCCCCCAGCCCCAGCGCTCTCCGCAGCAGAAGGAAGAAGCGACCGCAAGCGTTTTCCTCCTGCGGCCCACCAGCAGCAAAAGGGCAACGTGCGGCGAGGGCCGGGCAGTGCTGGCGCCCAGCGTCCCGCGTGTTCCGGGAGCGCGTCCCTTCGGCCCGTCCTCCTCTGGGAAAGCCTGTGGGGACGTGGTAGGTCAGTCTGTGGTTTTGCTTCCAGATAAACTTTCATCATCATTAACCCATTCTCATCCCTTTGCCTCCCCCCCCCAAAGCTGAGAGCAGTCCAGAGCCTTTCATCATCCTCAAGAGCTTTCCTAGAGGGAAATATTTACCCTGTGGATTCAGTTCCGTGATTCAATCTATGGAAAGAGCCCAGCGCTGAGCAGGCGCGAGGAGCCGGCGTTCGAGCATCTCCGCTGCCTTCCAGCCTGCAGTGATGCACTGGGGGGCCGGGGGTGTCTGCTGCGTCTCCTTCCAGGGGGGTGATCAGGCACTGAAACAGAGTTCCCACCAGAAGTCATTTGCAGAGCGTGGGATTACAGTTCTCACAGGCTTTGGGGTTTTTAAATGCTGAAGAGTTTCAGAAATGTCACTTTTTTTGGGGGGAGGGTACAAGCAGCTTCTGCCCCGCCACCAGTCCCGTCTCCCCAGCCTGGGACAGCCGAGAGGGCACCAGGGGCTTAGAAAGAGAGAAAACAGAAGGGTTGGGAATTGCTTAATTAGAAACAGTTTTCTCCTTTAATGTTTTGCAATTACTTTGAGGTCAGTAGAATTATTAGTATTATTAATCACTGAATTTCCAGAGAACTGAAGTTAATAGTGCCATAATTGGGCCGTACCATACAGCAGTAATTGCTAAGTGCCAGCAGGCAGCTAATTAAGTCTTCCAGCCCTTCTCTCGAGGCAGGTCCAAGTCTGCATCGTGGGTAACTTGGCTGCAGAGAGTTAACAGCTGGGGTAAGCGCAGCGGATCGAGGCGGAGGCTCCCGAGGACTCTGCCCACATTTCCAACCCTGCCGATCACATCTCGGGCCGCTTGCCTTTAGTGGCTCCGGCGCGCGGCCCGAGGTGGCCAAGGAAAGGTGCTTTCTGCGTCGGGTCCTCCGGCTGGAGCGCGGCCACGGTGCTGGCGGTTGGGTCCTGAGCAGGCTGGGAGGAAGCCTTTCCGTCCAGGTTTGTTGCTCAGTTGGGTTGTTGTCACTAACTCCGGGGAACGAAAGGGGCTTTAGGTGGTGCAGTACTGCCACGCTCTAGCGGGGAAGGTAAAAGGCACCTTTCGGTGGCCAGGAGTGGGGCGTGGAGGGTTGCGGGATGCTGAAGTTACGGGATTTCCCCATCCTTCATTTGGAGAGGGAGTTTCTGCTGGGCTTGATAACCCTCGGCAAGTCTCTCGGCAGCAGGGGGGAGCCTCAGCGCCAGCCCCTTGCTGACACACCGCGCCACCGCCCACTGTGGGCGCCGCAACCCGGCCTGCCAGGGCGCCGGGATGGAAGATCTCACGGGGTGTTTCAGAGCCGAGAACCACAAGAAAAGGCAAAGAAGAGCAGAAGAAAGCAGGTACGTTCACTAGTCCTGCTCTCTGACCCTGGCAACTCGGCGAGCTCAGGGTTAGGATGAAGGGTGAGCCCTCATGGGGCGCATGGGACAGGCACGAGAGGCCGGCGCGGCAGGCGCTCGGGAAGACACACCACCATTTCAGCATCCCCCAGAGCAGCCTGTCCAACTCTAGTCTACTCAGTCACACATGAGACACCCTCCTCCTCCTCCAGCCTGCTTGCGGATCCCCGAACACTTCACCCCCATGCACTGTGCTGGTCCCCAAGCGTAGAGACTGTGTAAAAACGCTGCAAAGGAAATAATAACTGCAGCGTAACTGCGTTAGTGCCAACTGCAAATTACCCGTGAGTGGAAAATGAGGAGGTTAAAACTGGCTGAGTAAACAATACAAATTAAAGATGCAACAGCCAGCACGGCCATGATTTACAAATAAAACCCAGGTTTAGCCTGGAGACTCCGAACAGTTTTAGGTCGCTTGTGCAGACAAGGGGTGGCGTCTGCTCTCCCCCACGCACAGCCCCAAACGGCTGCTGCTGAGTGACGCCCTGCGGTTCCGAACCTAAACCCCAGATTTAGCCCATCCCACAGCCTTAAATTCCTGTTGAATTTCAAACGCCCGGAGTAGCAAGGATAAGCCGCCGTGCCGTGCCGTGCCGTGCCGCGCCACCTCCGCTCACGTGCGGCAGTTGGGTGGTTTAACCCTCCAATGCTGCCGCCGAGCCTTCGAAAGAGGCGAAAGCACTTCCCGGAGGGACGGAGCAAACCGCGCTTGCACCACTGCGCTGCACGGCTGCGGGGAAAGGCTTCAGCAGCGACACGCGTATTTATGCTTTATAACCGTACAGCAGGGGCGCGGGGGCCGCCTGCGCTGGGCGTTGCCGGCAGGACGATGCTGTGCCGTGCTCCTCCGCGGTGCGACGGCACGCAGCGCTGCTCAGCTCGCCGCCCTCCTTCGCGGGGCGGGTACGTCGAGGGGCATCGGCCGCCTTTCAGGCGTCAGAGCAGCAGAAAGGCGCGTTTTCTGGTGTCCAGCCCGTCAGGGAGAACGGACTGAGCTGGGACATGTCACCCTGAGGGACCCCCGGCCATGGTGCTGCCACATCTGGGCAGCACCGGAGGCACATCTGGGGACACCCCCTGTGCCCGCTGTGCCTTTTTTCTCGCTCTTTTTTTTTGTTTAATGTGAAGGAAGGGAGGAATTACACCATATGTTTGGGGAGGGCAGGGACAGATTCCAGGAAAGCTTTGTTCTGGGTTAACTTCAGACATTTCACGGATGCTTCATCCCCACGTGTGTGCACCCGCTCTGTTGGTCTTCGTTTCAAGGGGCCACTGTAATTATCCCGCTGCACTGAAAGCAAATAAACCTCCAACAGAGCATCTGAGCAGCTTTCACGGCTAAATTCATCCTCCCATCTTTTTTTACTCATTTCCCTCTGCATAGGAGCCGCTGGGGAAAGAGAGCAACGTTTGTCTTGGAGGCGCAGAGCTGTGCTGAAATCATCTTTATTTTTCTTTTTTTTTTTAATTATGGTGAGTTTTAAGCCCAATCCCAAACTTCACTGCGGAGCTTAAGTTTGCCTCATAAAATTTCCTGAAGCCTCCGGGAGCAGAGATTTCCCTGGAAAGGTGTTTGGGCTGGGCTGCAGCTCCCGGGGTTGGCGTGTTTGGCAGGGTGGGTGCTGTTCGTCTTGGGCTGTTTGTGGGGTCGAAGCCACTTATTTCTTGCAAACCTCTAGATGGCAACCGCTTGCAGCTCTGTCGAGCCTCTTCCGCAGCTGCCGACACGGAGCTCGCTGGGAAAACTGTGGCTTGTAGAGCCGCCGGCTTTATTGCCAGCGACCCTCGCTGTTGCATCCTGGCTGGGAAGAAGTAACGCTCGGAGCCTGATGTTACTGCACAGCACCCTTCCTGTGGCGCTACCTGCTAGTTCACTGCGCGCGGTGGGGTGGGGTGCGGCACCTCTCCTGGGGACCCGACTCCCGGAGCCGTGATTTGGGAGCAAGAAGCAGGAGGGCAAGTTGGAGAGCATGCCTCAGGCCTGCCATCGGCCCCAACACCGCTGTCGGTGTCCTGCAGGGGCCCAGCATACCTACAGAAAAATATTAACTCACTAATTTTATTCCTAGCTGGCTAGAAATGGCTTTTCCCATTGCAGCTGAACTTAAAAGTGTCTTTTAAGCGTGGAGTAACCGTCCAGACAAGGAAAGCCTTGCAGGCTGTCTCACTGCGGTGGGCGCCGGGGTAGGCTGAGCTTGGGGCACCCCAGATTTGCCAGCCCCCCCTCAGGAGCGGCTCACCCGGTGCCCCGTGTGGGGTTGTGGTGGGCAGGGACCAGCCGGGTGCTGCTGCAGGTGGGTGAGACAGAGGTGTCCCTGCAGCCTGGAGCAGCTTCCAGCTAGGAAACAGCAAATACCAGCTTCCCTCAGGGCTGGGCAGACATTGTCAAGAGCAGCGCCGTGCCCGGAGCGCGGCCACGCGCAGCGCCGCAGCCGTCCCTGGCAGTCCCCGGCAGTGGACGCAGTAAATTACATTTGTTCTGTTAAGAAAGCAGAGTGCTCCCAGCCCAGGGGACCGCTCGCAGCAGCTGCCAGGCAGATAACATGGCAAACATCGCCAGTTTTCTCTGATAAAATATAATCACAGCTTGTCTCGGCTTCAGCGATGGGAGAGGGGGAAAAGCGAGAGTCACCTTCCAGCTCTGTTTCTGCACGCTCACGCTTACGCACGGGCACTTCTGCTCTCTAATTTCCACCTCTGCTTTCTGCAGGTTACTGAGCTGCTGCAGGAGCTGGCAGCGAGACAGTGAGTTTTCACGGAAAAAGCCTCGATTTGCTGTAGCTGCTGCATCCTGTCTCCAGCTACGGACAAGGCTCGGCCCATCCCGCTGCCCCGGCGCATCCCACTGCCCCGGCTCACCCCGCTGCCCACCTCTGCCTTCAGTTTCCCAGGTAACAGCTTTTCTGGTTCAGATTTGTCAAGCCGGGTGCCTGGGCTCTTTCTGCCCCCCTCTTTTCGCCCCCATAAGAACCATGTGTGGGTGAAGGTGTAGCGCGTGAGTCCGGGTGGGGAGCAGCGAGAGCCCCAGCCGAGCAGCATGGTGTGTATCGCCCAGCTCGGCTGGGCACAATCACCAGTTACACCCCACTCACCCACCCCCCCAAAAAAAAAAAAGGGGGGCTGCTCATTCACCCCGGGTCGGAAACAGGATGACCTGCTGGAGTGCTGGGCACCAAAAAGCTTTCCCAGCTTCTCTGGAGGACTGGTGTTCCCTGGTGAGACATTCCAGGGCTGGAAGTTCGCTTGGCGCCAAGGACGGAGAGCCGCAGAAGGGAGCAAGTAGAAAATTATGAACCATTATAGAAAATGACAAATCATCAGAATAATAAATAATGCAGCAAGAGCTAATTAATTATCTCTATTTATGCTGTGCTGCCTGGTTATTGATTTAGGTGTGTTTTCAGCCTAGGCAACCCTGGCTCCTTCAGGATCTCATCTCTCTTTTTCCATCTTTTTGCGAAAGCCACAGGTCTGTGCGGAGCTCGCAGCCTCCTGGAGCAGGACTGGTCCCGCCTTTCCCCAGCACAGACCATGTCACGCCGGTGCCGGGCACTTCTGCGTCTTTCGGCACAGACGTGGCCACGTGTGTTAACATCAGGGTGCAGGGACGGAAAAATAACCCACGACTGAACCCTGGGAATAGCAGCACGGACGCGGTCGCATCCCGTCCCTTGCCGATGCGGTGATGTCAGAGACACCAGATGTCTCCGTTACTGCCCAATTTAATGGTGCCTAATGAGGTCACTTCCATAAAAGAGGCAATTATTTCCTGGGAGCCATTTGCTAACGTAATTAAGCCTGCCTTTATGCCTGGTTTTAGCGACTGGCTGAGAGCAGGGCTCTTGTGAAAAGCAAAGCAAGGAGGGACCAGTGCAGGAATCGCCGCCGCGATGTGTCGGTCCATCCAGACCAGGAGCTTTTCAGCTTCTTTTTCCCAGAAACGTGTCGGGTCGGCTCCGGCTGGATCCGACTGGCAGCCTCTGCATCAGGAGCCGAGTTTCCCCAGTAGCTGCTGGTTTGGGCTGGAGCGGCGAGGTCGGGGGTCCCCGCCAGCTCGGGCTCGGTCGCACCCAGCACTGCGGGATGCGGAGCAGCCTCACCCGCAGTACCGGCTCATCTCGGCCGGCACCACGCTGCCGGCAGCGGGGCTTGGGGCAGCCAAACAATGTACAGCTCAGGGTCGCTAACACGTGTTCACCTGCGGCGGCTGCTGCGCCCTGGGCTGGATTTTGATCCTGTTTCCCCACAGAAGCCGGAGAAAGGCTGTTGTAGGGATGCGCCACGTGCTTTGGCATGTGTAAGTGTAAAAGGTGAGGTCTGATGACTTGTCGTGTCGGCTGCCTTGGAGGCAACGGAGCCCGGAGAGGTTTCTTCGCTCCTTTTTTTCTTAGAAAATCGACGGAGTACAGATGTCACTCTGAGGTTTTTTATTAAAATAAACAGGAAAGGACTGTGCCCCCAGAGGCCATCCTGCTTCCTTTCCCAGACCTGATGGGTGAAACCCAACCACGAGCATCTGCCAGGGCAGAGCAGCCATAGAAACAACAGCTCCAGCCCTCCCTGCTCGAGCACAGCTTTAATTAAAAAATAAACTGTCAGACACCATAAAAAATTAAAACTTCAATGCCTTTAACATTCATCTCCCAGTCCTCTGAGCAAGCCTGATGAGTCAGAGCGGCTGCTGCTCCCTGCCTGTCCTCGAAAGGCTCCGTGTCCCCGCTGGGTCCCGCTGTTGGCACCTGCTGGTGTCCCCCCGCAGGGTGGCATTGGGGAGCGTGCCCACCCCCTGATGGGGCGTCAGCAAGAAGCAGGGGTGCCTGAGCCCCTCCTGCAAGCTCCCAGGAATGCTTGATGTGCTTTCATTCCATTTTATAGGGATTTTTCAGCTCCCTCGTGGACGTGGCGGATGTCGCCCAGGTGGGGAGGAGTTTTGTGACCGCGCAGAGGGGCCGGTGCAGGGGGAGATGCCACCGTGCGGAGGAGCAAAGGGAACCACAGACAGAAATGATGGTTTTTGGCTGATTCCTTCGGTTTGCAGTCACCCAGAGCTGACTTTTCCTTTCTTCCACGCTACAGGCCTCACCCAAGGCACCCCTGGTCCTGGTAAGACTGTTAGTTAATCCATTCCCTGCTCTAACCCCGATGGGCCGATGTTACAGCCCACGAGCGAGGGATGACTGGTGCCAAGGCTGGTCCCACTCTGTTTTGGGGGTCACAGTGATGGGGACAGCCAGCAAACCCTGTGGGGGAACTTTTGTCTGCCTCATCTTGCCCTTAGTGCTTTGATCCTTTCCCCACACCAATAACTGGGACAGTTTATCACCACTCTGCAAGGGAAAAGGCTTTGGGCAAGATTTAGAAAATTATGGTGCTGTTTCCCTGCCAGGCCACTGCTAAATTATTTAATCTCTTCTGAAAAATCAGCCCAGTGTCTGTTGTGGAGGGAAACTCCCTGAGCTCTGCCTGGAGCCTCCGTCTCTGCTTGTACAGAGCTTTTCTGCATCCATCTGGTTTTTGCTATTCCTGCTCCCCGTAAAGGCAGATGTCCCCCTGTCCGGCACGTTGGGGTTGATAAAAGTTGTTCAGCTCCCAGGCGTGCTGCTGCTCTTGTGTGATTATTCCTATTAATTACTTCCTTGGCAGCAGAAGCCAGATGCGAAGCCGCCAGCTCTGAGCACTGCTTGGCCTTTGCCCCTGCCTCTGCAGTGCTGGCTCTGGAGACTCCTCTGGGAGCAGCGGCTCTCGGCGCTGACGGCCGGGAGGACAAACGGCAGCGCTGCGAGGCACTTCGCCGCCGGCGTGCTGAGCCGCGGTCGTATTCCCTCTGCACTCACCCTGAAGCCTCCCCTGCAGCCGCTTCCAAAGTGTTGTTCCAAAATATTTCCCTTCGCAGTGGTTTTCTGGGTGTTTGGGTGCTGAACGCGCAGGGATGAATAGGTCAGAGCGGAGGATGCAGAAGTGGAGGCCGTGGCTGGGTACCAAATCCTGTCGCATCCTCTCTGAGATGGGGTGCTCTGCTCCCGGGGTCCTGGGACACGTGCCCGACCCGTGCGGTTCCTGGCCGCCGATCCGCAGATGCTGCCTGCACCCGGGCGAGGAACGGGTTTTGCAGCAGGCAGGGGTGGTTCTGGGCAGCAGGTGCCTTGGCGGAGGGGCTGTGGGGGGAGCAGTTCCTCCGGGGTCAGAGCAATCTCCGCGCAGCCGAGGGAAGAGGGCCGTTAAACCCCAGACCCGACAGAGTCTCCTCTCCCTGCGGCTCGATCTGCCGAGTGTTTATCAACCTGCAGGAGCAACAGGTTGTCCCAGGCACGTTGGCTGTTCCTGCTTCTCCTTCCTTCCTTCACCCCAGGCTCGCCTGGCTCCTGCTGAGCGCTTTGCCCCAGTTTCCACCTAGGAAAAACCCAGCTCATGACGAAGGACGGGGAAGATGATGCTCGGCAGGAGCGTGACCGAGTCCTTTACTCCCTACTCACTCACAGCAGCACGCACGCCGCAGCCCGCAGGCTGTACCAAGATCTGTTCCAGGGGAAATCAGACTAATACGCTTCCTGGCAGGGCTGTGAATAGAAAGAGGATTTTTACGCCGCGGTTTGCAGCTTGCCCTGCGCTGAGCTCGTGCTGTAAGACAGCAGAACCCGCAGGGACACCTCTACCACCTGCACATCATTCCCCACCCTCCGTGGCTGGCGGGCAGGAGACGTCACTTGTCCCAGGGGAACAGGAAGCATTTAAAGCAACTTTGGAGCGTTAAATACCTGAGATTGACATCAGACCCAGCGTGAGAGGTGCCGCTCACTCAACATCTTGGATGGGCTGGAAAACCACGGGTCTGTCCTGGTCCCCAGCTCAGTGCGTCGCTTTTCTCTGCTCAGAACGGGCTGGCTGCGGCAGTCAGCAGCCGCAGGGGAAGGCAGAGCGAGAGGCCAGGACACAACGCCTTCCCCCGTACAGCTCCTTCCACTGGCACAGCGTAAGAGCAAACTGAACCCCAGCCTGGACCCACAGACAAACCAAGGGGCTGGGAGCTGGGAACCTAAACCAGAGGCAACACTCACTGGAGCGCTGCTTTTCCTTGCTGACACCTTGTCACAGGGGACAGTGACACTTGCAGGCGTGGGGTGGCTCTCCCATGCTGGGCAGGGGTCCCACGCACGCACCCCAGCTCTTCCCGACGCCTGCCCGGAGCCCGCCGGCGCTGCCGGTGCCTGGGGGATACGGGGTTTGAACTTTCCGCCCTTGACGCCTGCTGTGATTTTCTCAGACATGAGCATACTCTGTTTTAAGTCAGAGACCTTCCTTTAAAACATCAGCTTTTCTTCTGAGCTTCACTTCTCCCTGCCACGGGCCGCTCTTAGGCTGCGGGCCGGCGTCGGGGTCTCTGTGGAGCTCTGCACCACCAGCACCGTCCTGGATGCCTCCTCTGAAATGAGGCTGAAGAAAGAAAACCTGTCTCAGTAGGATGAAAACAGCGGCAGAGAAAGGGCCTCCCGCTGCCCTTACCTCTGCTGCGGCACGCTTCGTTAGCGTGAGGTTAATTATACACTGAGCAATGGTCTAATCAGCAGTGATGGGGTGGGTTGGCAGGAGCGAGCGCTGCCTGCACCTCCTTTCCCCGTGAGCCGGGCACCGCCGAGCAGAACGGCTGCAGCAGCCCCTTCACCCCGGTCGCTGCTGAGCTTCAGCTTTTGGGTGGGAAAAAAACCCATCCAGTGAAAATTACCCCCAAACATCTCAGTGTTGCAGGGTGAGCTGGAGACCCTGTCCCGGCTCCCCCAGGGAAGGTTCACGCTGTCTGATGCTCAAGCCAGGGATGTTACAGAAATAGCCCGGTGCTGTATGGGCACCAAGGATGCTCCACCGGCTTGATCAGCACATCAAAGCCCCCACCCAGCTCCAGCAACGTTGATACACACCAAGTTTTTCTGGGCTGGCTTCTGCCAATAACAGGGTCGAGCATCCCGCAGCAACAGCTCCTCAGGGCTCCCTGTCTCCAGCAGAGACACCGGCACTGAGCCCCAGCAGCACGGATCACCCCCGTGCCCTGGGGAGGTGGCCTAGGTGGCCTTCAGAGCAGTTTGCTGGCAGAGCGGTGTTTGGAGGGTGCTCTCCACTCTTTTTTCATTACGTCCCGCTGCACTACGCTGTATAACGCATTTTCTGGGAGCAGCAGTGAAGAGCATCTGCCGGCAAACACCTCCCGTGGCCAGCAGCGCCGTGGAGCAGCGCTCGAGCCCGGGGCAGCAGCTGAGCAGACACCACACGGAGCTGGATGGCTTTCGGTGTCTCATCCTTTGGAAGGCCTCACTGAGCAGAGGAAGGGAAGGGGGAGAGGGGATGACCGTATCTCTGCAACAAATCCTGCCCCACCACAGAGCAACATAAATCGCCACCAGCCGGGGTCCCTGGGAGCCTGCTGCCGAATCCCCCATCTTCACGGTGCCGGGAAGAATTTGAAATATGAATTTCACTGCTAGTGCTTGGCACGTCCTTCTCACACTGCTTAATGCTCCTCTGTCCCCGCAGAATGAGCTTAACGCATTTTGCAGGGCCTCCCCACGCTTTCGCGCTGCCTGAAGGGGGAAGTAGTCCCCCGAACCCATCACCGGGACCGTCAGGAGGAGCGCGGGTGCCCCAGAGCAGATGTGTGCCGGCGTGGGGTCTTGCTGCCGCGGGGTAAGGCAAAAACCGAGTGCCACCGGCACCGATGAGCTCTGAGAGCCACAGCGGACCAGGCTGAGGAGCAAGTGCTGTTCGGGCAGGTGAGGATGCTCCTGCTCATCGGTTCAGCGCTGCGTGCCGGGCCGGCGGTGCCAAGGCAGGCTCAGGGCCGGATGGACACGGCTGTTTGATCTGCGCTGGCATCGGCAGCGACACCTGCGTGTTTACAGCACTGTCAAAGGGCGGTAATCCTTCCCATCCATAAAAACTCCAATTTTTCTTGGAGGGTGAACGATTGTCAAAGGCTTCCTGGCAGTTGTTCTGGATACAGGCTGTGCCAGGGAAAAGAGAAGCAAAGCCCAGCTATTGCCCAGCCTGGCCGTCCGCGGGGCCGGGGCTCCCTCTGCACAAGGGCAGTCCCACGGGCTCCTTCTGCGCGAATCCAGCCCTGCCGCGTGGCCGTGGGCCAGCTCCGTGCCCCCGCAGACCTCGCGCAGGAGCCAGAGCAGCGCCTGCGCTACAGCGACGTGGCGAGTGTAAGCACGAGGATTTGTCACAGGGGCCAGCCCCAGGGTGCCTCCAGGAAATGACTTTTTCTCCTTTTTTTTTTTTGCTTTCTCATACCCAGGGAGGTTTTTTTTCTCTGGGGATGAAATGTTCAGCTCAGATCGCACAGCAGAAGCAGGGCCTTGGGCTCCCCAGTGCACCCGACCCCAGCTATCCTTCCCTGGGGTAACTCTGGCCCGTGGCTGGAGAGGTGGGGAGGCTCCTGCACAGCGGGGACACGGGGGGACCTGCGTGGGGCCCTCACCTCCCCCGGGTCACCCCGTCACAGCACAGCGCTAGCGCTCTCAGCACAGACACGTTCTCGTCCCTTTCCCTCTCCCCGCAGGACCCTGCCGCCAGGACTGGCCAAGTCCCCGTGCCAGCGGGCTCAGGATGGTCACGAGCCACCAGCGCTGCTGGGGGCAGGCACGGACACATGCTGAGCGACTCACTGACCTCCGCACCGTCCCGAACGGGGCTAAAACCCACCACCTCCTGGAAACAACTCTGCGTCAGTGCATTTTGGGTGACGGCTCAAGCTGTGTTCTCACGGCGCCGTGCTGCTGGGTACAGTGGTGTGAAACGTGGCTTGAGGTTTGTTTTCTGGAATTGCTTTACTTTGCTTGGCAAACTCGGGAATAACCCCTCTACCTCCCCATTTTCAAGGGGGCTGTTGCAAACACCTTGACATTTTACACTTGCCCCAACGTGGCTCAGCTGAAGGTCTCTTGTGCCAACTCTGGCCACCAAACCTCCTGCAGAGGCTTTTTTCCTCAGCTCAAGTAGGTTCGAGCCTGTCTGAAGGACCTGCAGACATCCTGCTTGCTGGGCTCTTGCCTGAGCTGCCCCGAGGGGTTCTGCAGAGGCCACAGCCCCAGGGAGACTTTGCGCTCACCCTCAGTTGCGTTACGGCTGCTCCAGGCAGACCTGGCTCCCTGAGCATCCAGGTTTTTGCCTTGGGTAGACATGGAGAGTGACAGTGGTGACACCACCCCACCCCACCACCTCTCCCGCTCCCCACCAGCTGTTTTGGTGCCCAAGCTGCTGCCTTGATGCTCCTGCCCAACTGGTCTGGCCACACCAGAGGCTGGTGGCAGCAGCTGGTCCTTTAGTGTGGGACCTGCTGCTTCAAACAGCTCCTCAACGCCCAGGCGAGATGCACAGAGGAGAAACCGGCCCAGTGGGAGCTGGGGGTGTCCCTGCTGCCCCACATCCCTCCCTGCAGCTGTTCCCAGATGCATTCCATGTGGCTGCTCCCTCCACAGTGGTGCTCCCAAGCAAATTGCCATGGAAACAGCCAAGGCAAACAAAACCTGCCTTTGAGCAGTCACTGAGGGCGTTTCGGCAGGGGACGGGCTGCATTTGTCCCTGCTGCCTTCAGCCTTGGTCCCAGGGGCTTCCAGCTCCAGAAACAGCATGAAGAGGGCAAGGAAACCTTGTCCCTGGACATGTTCCAACCTTCCCTGGGTGACGAGGGTTAATAATTCCCTATTTCTGTGATCCAGTGGGAGTTTACAGTGATTTCGGATCGTCAGACTGATGCTGCCGCGCTGGTGGGGGCCAGCTGCAGGACGGAGCCGAGGAGCGAAAACTCATTAAACTGTGGGGTCTGAATTGCCTGCACATCCTCAGGAAAAAGATTAGTCCCTGCTAATTTGCTGAAGCAGTTGCGCAGGCACAGGCGTGCCCGTATCTAGAGCTGCGATCTGCTCTCATGGTCCTTTCCCAGCGGCACTGGTGGCTGGCTGACGTTCCCCGTCCCAGCCG
Organism: Psophia crepitans; assembly: GCA_013399095.1. Lineage (NCBI taxonomy): Eukaryota > Metazoa > Chordata > Aves > Gruiformes > Psophiidae > Psophia > Psophia crepitans. The sequence goes on from VWZZ01006103.1 coordinate 165,612, forward strand.
GCCCACGCTCTGCCCTGCCCCACCTTGCTGGTGCCTGCTGGAAGCCCACTGATGGGCCAGCCTTCACCTTGCTTACTCCAGGCACGTGGCCAAGAGACAAGGAAAAGCGCCTGCTGGATGGCAGCAAAGGTCTCCAAATTATTCTTTAGCAAATCTTGGTGTCCTACTGCCCAAAACATCAGCGAGGCCAAGGGAGCCATCCCCCAGGGCACGCACAGCCCCTGCCCCAAAGAGCAGATGTAGTGGGAGCAGAGGCGCCTCTCCCCTGCTCCCCTGCAGAACTTTTCCTCCACTTTAAGGTGCTCGGAAGAGGAGACCTTCCAAAACACCCATTTCTGTTCCATCAGGAATCCCTCTGAAATCTGCCTCTCCTTGTCCGCGCTGGGTTTCCAGCCCCCAGCCTCGACGCGGTTGTTTAGCCGGGTTCCGTCACCGCTGCGGAGCTAACTTTGCCTTCTAGGCACTCAGGTATAAATAATCTTTTACTATATTAATTACTTTCCACAGAAGGATAAGACATAAATTATAACCCATTGGGTTATAATTGCATGTTCTTAGCACGTGTGCCTTGTTGCTAATTATACCCGTTCTCCCAAGCAGCTTAAAAAGCAGCGGCACTGAATTGTGGCTTCCAGGGAATAAACCTGCTGAGGCAGGAGAGCAAGCCCCTTCTTGCCACCAAAGGAGGGGTGTGTGGGGGTGTGTGTGTGTGAAATACTGCTGCAGACACAAAAATATTCCCTCCTTCCCCCAAATTAAATTTGTTGGTGGCCAGTGTCTGCAGCTCTCCTGTGGGACAGTGGTGCCTGGGGTGGCCCCGAGCCCGTCCTCCCATCCCGTGGGGCTTCGCTCCTGCCTCTAGCCACTGGCAAAGCAGCTTTCCTTGGGTTTACACCAAAACCCACTACTTTTGACTGTCACCTGCTGGGGGGACCTGGGCAATAGCGCTGGACTTCACCGTGGGTTTCGTGCCTGCCATAGCCCAGGTAACACCAGCAGACTTCTGGTACCAGCAGAGGTGGCCTCTGGATGCCAAATGTATATTCAACTCCAGACCTGAAAGCTCAAGAGCTTTCACGTCCAGACTGTTGTTTCAGCCTTCTGACAGGGTCTTGTATCTCAGACCCAGGGAGTCGAACCAAATTTCTGTCTGCGATGAGCAGCATGTCCTGGGCTATGGAGACCCAGAGTAACGCTGTGGAGCTCAGTGAGGCCACATTGCATTGAATCAGCTACAAAGTTGATCAGGATCTTCTCCCTAGGACAGCTTTTCGTAGCCTTCCTCAGCTACCTTCCGCACAGCCTCCTTCTGCTCCCTGAAGCAGTTATTACCCCCGCTCGGAGGGCCCCTAGCCAGCACGCCCCGGAGCCTTTCCCCTCTCAGCTTGCTGGAGAGCCCTTTGGCTCCAGCCACCCCCCCACTTCTGGACTGGCTCCCTTGCAGCACAAATACCCTGGAAGATTTTTCACACAAATTTCCAGCCAGAAGACACTTGACGTCACAGACTATTCTGGCGATGACACTCAGAGGGCAGAAGCAGACTTGGCCACGCTCGCAGCGGGGTGCTGGGACCGTGCTGAGCCCCAGTTTTACGATGCCAAGGGGCAGTGCCTAAGGGTTAGGCTGAGACCAAAGACTTGCAGAGACAGGGGTTAGCTGAGCCCTGCTTCCCTTTGACCCGCGTCCCCATCGGCATCGCTCTGCAGCTCTGCAGGGTTCGGTGGGAATCGGGGGGGTGAAAGGCAGGAGAAGCCCCCTGCCCGCGGGGTCGGGGTGATGCGCTGCCCAAAGCCACAGGTTCTGCAGCGCACGTCTGAGCCTCCGCCTGGGGACTTTCAAAACCCCAGCCTGGATCCCGCTGTAAAAATAGTTGGAAGTGTTAATTGCAGGCAGCGAGAGCTCAGCAAGCTCCCACTGAAACCTCAGCTGAACCTGGGACCACGCGGATAAAGCACGATCCTTGCACAGCCTGTGGGAAACCTTGGATTTGCTGCAAGGGGTGGGTCGGTGGGAGGACAGGGAGCACCTTGTTCCTGTTCTTTTCATGGCAGCAGCACAGCGTCTTTGCAAGGTTATCTTTCTCCAGACAGCAAATTTCCCCTCTTCTCACAACTCCTTTATCACCAGCAGCTTCGTCGTACAGCTTTCCTTGACAGTGTTTATTTTTAAGGACGTATTCCATCATTTACCCAACCCATCACACGTGGTGCAAGAGGCATCGCCAGCATCGCCGCGAAACCGCCCTTGTCCTGGCGGGGACTCGTCTCCCCTCTGCTGCGGTCCCCGCTCTCCTTAGCAGCACAGCTCTAACCAGCCTGGAGAAAACGTTTCAGCGGCGCGTGCGGTCACCTCCCCGTGTTCCCACGTCCCTGCTTCTGCTGAGCCTGGTCGTAAGATGCTGAGGGATTTTCTTTGCTTCTCCCGTTTATTTGAATTTCTGCAGGGGCGAGGAGCGCGGGGAGCAGCCCCGGCCCCGGCTCTCTGCCCCGCACGGGGAGAAATGTTGCTCTGTGCTGGCTGAAAAACGAGGGTATTTTACACTGCAGATTTTAAGACGTGAGTAAAACACACCAAAGTTCATAAAGAATTTTTTTGTGGTACCGCAGTAGTTTCAGGGGCAAAATGCTGCGGATGGATCCGAGGAGCAGAAGAGGGTTCCTCCATCCCTGGTGCAGCTTCCCCAGGGGAAGACGCTGCCCCAGAGGTGGCCACGTCCCTTGGGGTGAGCAGAGCCAGGCTCAAATCCAACAGGGATGTTCGTCCTCCTCCGCTGGCCGCAAAGGGGGCAAAACTCCCGCGGACACCAAGGCGGTCGTGGGGTGCTGTGGTGGTAACCCGCGATGCTCAGCACCTCCCCTTCAGACGGGATTTTGGAGACGTCTGTGCCTGATCCTCACTGAGCACATTGTTGCTGTTGCAAATAATTACGCCCCAAATTAAAACACCTCCAGAGCAACCTGCAAAGCATTTCATCTTCAGTGCCTCGATGCCTCAGCAGGGATAAGCCGCGCAGGTCGGAGCCGGAGCGGGGCTGGGGGGCAAACACCCCACCTGAGCCAGGGAGGGGAGCTGCGCCCACGTCTCCAGCCCCGGCAGCTTTCGGTGCCGTTGTTACCGCAGGTATAAACCAGGGGGCTGCGGCCAGTTTGGGGGATTTCTGAGTTTTTGGGGGATTTCTGAGTTCTTTGCTGTGTTTCGGTTCTGGCGGCCCCATCCATCCTCCCTCCGTCCCTCCCCTGCTGCTGCTCAGCCCCTGCCGGAGGCCGCTCAGTGCCCGGTCCCCTTTGCGTGCTAAATGGAAGAGCATCAGCAGATGCCTAATTTGCTGCTTTGAATGTGCATTAAAAATTGGCAGAGTTTGCCATAGCTGATAAAATTTTAATTCCTTTCTGTGATTTTAATTTTTTTTTTAATTAATATTTGAGGAGAAAACAAGGTAAGCAGCGAGTAATATCCTGCACAGATGGCTAGTGGCTTCCAGGCAGTAAAGCCACCGTGCTGCTTTGGTCCTATAAAAAAAAAAAAGAAGACATTAGCATACCTGGATTCTTTACAAGTTTAGTAAAACAAGGAACCAGGATGAGGGGAAGCTTTGCCATTTAAGTTGCAGAATTGCCCCAGAAGAGATGTTCACTAACCTGTGAGTGATTTACGCTCGCTGAAGGTATCTTGTCAAAGTGAGCCCCGGTTTTATGCGGCTCTCTCCTCTCAGAGGAACACGAAACACGTTTTTCACAGGCTGGTAATTTAATAAAGCAACTTTTTATTTCAGAAAGTGCAGACAAGGTAATTTTTGCTGGCCTCCAGGCTGGCAGAACTGCTGCTGCTATCGGCAGCAGCTCAAGGCTGCGATCTGTCGCGCTGACGGATGCAGGGGCCGGTTAAATGTGTCTCAGCTGGCCTTGGGCTATCCACGCACAGGGACCGGCGCTGGCCAGAGCTCCTAGCCCAGGCTCGGGGCTCTGCACACACCAGTTCGGAGCATTTCAGCTCCTTTACCCACCTCTGCCCGCCCCGTGCCGCCAGCCACCTCCTCCCCTCCTTCCCTCCTTTCCAGCTCTTGTGGTTGCGCCGATTCACCCGGTTCCAGTGGCTGCTTCTCCTTCAGAGCCGCCGGCCCCATAGCAGTGCCGTAGCTGGGGGGACGCATCCTGCGACCGGGGGGGACCAACCCCTGCCCAGGGCTGGCAGGGAGCCGGGCTGGCATCCCCTGCTCCGCCTGCAGCATCCTCCCCCTCCACTTCTTCTTGCTTTGGGACTTGGAAGGACGGCAAACGATCACTCCCCGCTGCTCCGGCTTAGCACACATCTTCATTTGCTATAATTACACGGCCATTCCCATTTATTTACTTGTTTAAATTACAACAGCAGCAAGCGAGGGCTGACAGGCACCTTGTCAATGCCCTCTGCTCCCGTCGGAGCCGTGGCCACGTCATTTTCCCAACCACGTCGTACCGCTGAAATGCCGTGCTACAGCCAGAAGCGCTGGGAGCTGGGCGGCTTCTACAGCAGCGCTTGCTGCCAGCAGCCCCTCAGCCTCCGCCCGGGACCGCAGCCCCTCGCAGCAATTATTGCTGCCAGGGAGGTCCGACGCCGTCAGCACGGATGTCCCTGGGAGTCTCCCGGCCTCAGACACAACTGATTTTCCTCAATCACTTTTCACAGACCTGGGAAGCAGCAAAAAGCACCACGGAGCGCTGTCAGCGAGGTCACGGGCTAAAGGTGAGTATTATAATGTCAGGAGCATGTGGAAATAGCTCAAAAAACCATTTGAGGGAGTGGTGTGTGCCAAGCTGGCTCCCAAGCAGGGAAAAGGGCTAAAACCCACCAAAGAAAATATTCCCTGAGGATCTTTCACTTGTTTAAAGCTTTACAAGGGGCAGGGGAACATCGCCGGCCTCTCTCTCTGCTATTCTGCAGAAAATGATCCATATCTCCTTTTTTTATATATACATTTATATCCCCACCCAAGTGGGGATTTATCTTTTATTCATCCCCACACATCAAGCGCCTGCCAGGCTGCCAAGGCCGTCCCTGGCTTCTGCACAGCTTCGGCTTTGTTCGGGTCCGGCTGGCTGACGGCCGTGGTGGGAGCATCGCCCGAGCTGACACCGTGTCTGGGGACGTCGCCCAGGCGGAACCCGGGCTCCAAAAATCACCTCTCTGAAAGAAACATCTAGAGGGTGGACCCGGGGTGAGAGCAGCGCAGTAGCACCTGATTTGGTGCCCGTGTGAACTAAAGCGGTTCGTTACTGTGCTATCTTCATGCCCAATCATTATTTTTAGAAGCGTTTGCAGTCGTGGAAGCAACGCAGCGGAACTGGGCTTCTGGCCGCTTGCAGCAAAGCAGAAGCTCCTGCGAAGCCCCGGGCGTGCAGCGAGCCCCTGGGAAGGCTGAGCAGGGTCCGTGTCCCTGGCTTTGCCCACGGATGGGTTGCCATGGCGCGCAGGGTCCCCATCACCTCTCCTCTGGCAGCCCCCCAGCCCCGGGCGCTGCCCCAGTGAGTTCCAGGCTGCTCCCGAGATGCAGGGGCAGGAGGGGACGCGCAGGGTGCTGGTGGCACCCGGTGGAGCAGGAGCCCCCCCACCGGGGGTGCTCAGGGTGGTCCTTGCAGCAAGAAAACTTCTGATCCTTGTCTCTTCAAAGGAAAAAAAATGGTTTATGAGGTTCTGTAAGGTGTGCTCCGGTTGGATGATAGCTATGGATTCCCATAAATACACACGCAGGACACAGCAGCTCATCGCACGCGCGTTCGGCGACGCGGGGCTGTGTCCGTGTGCGGGCTGATGACTCCAGCACAGCTATGATTTCCCGGCCAACCTCCCTCATCCCCTGGCACCGCGCGGGGCGACGGCACCCCTGGGGTGGCACGGAGCCTGCCGCGGCCCTCGCCCGGGATTTCCCACCGCCCCGCCCGGCTTCCGAAAGCCCCGATCGGTCACGTTTCCTCACGTACTGGGCGAAATCTCAGGTTCGAGAGATTCCCCCTGACAGCGGGGAACCGCTCCCCGCGGGGCACCCCGCGTGCGGTGCGTGCAGCAGGGCTTGGCAGCACCGCCCGGTACGGCTCTGCCGCTTTCCCCGCTCATTTATTTTGCGAGTGAGACGTAAAAATATCTGCATTTGGGTTTGCTGACCGAAGGGCTGGTGATCGCATCCTGGGGCGGTTGCTCCTGGGGAGGCAGAGGGAGGATGGCTGCCACCACATGGAAGTTACTCTCCAAATCGCAAACTATCCTTAAAACTTCCAGCAGGCAGAGACGTTTCCCTGGGGAGCAGCCAGGAAAACAGCCCGGTCCCCCCGGGCAGCGGCTCCCGGGGTGGTGCCTGGCTCTGGCGGGGGCACGGCGAAGACAAGCCCGGCCA
>VWZZ01006103.1:178804-194129 GCA_013399095.1 Psophia crepitans
AAAGGAAAAAGAAAAGAAAAGGAAAAAGAAAAGAAAAGAAAAGAAAGAGGAGAAATTATGAGCTTGGGGATGGATACCAGCGCAAAGGGAGTTTATTCGCTGCCTGCAAGCATGGAGGGGAACGCAGCGACTGCTGCCTGGGCTCAGCTACACCCCAGCTGTGTGCGGGCACCGGGACCACAAATGGGGCTCCGCAGCTGCAGAGGCAGCCGGACAGATGCTCTTTGCAAGAAAACATGGCCAAAAGAAAATTTTTTAAATTGAGAAATATATACAGTGGCCATCTGATACCTGAGTGCAAGAGCAAATCTCCTGCTTGCTGCTGGCCTGATCAAACTGGTGTGACTGGAGGGTGCTGGGTCCATCCCGGCACCAGCGCTGACCCCCTGCGTCATGGTCCCGGCTGCACCACCCAGCACCCCACTGACAGGGTGCATTGTATGAAAACGGCCCACGATGTCGCCTTTGGAGGATTTATAAAAAATCAGGATGCGTCAGGTCCCCATCTGCCTCCCAGATTCGAATTTACAGTATCTTCATCTTACAACTTCGTTTTGCTTGAGTCGTGGTTGAATACCCAGCGCTTCATGCGCAGTCTTGCTTTTTAACGTTGCTTCTGAAATGCCAGAGACACTTTCTGTTCTGCACTCCCTGGAAAAGCAGGATTTCTGCCTGACTCTGATCTTTAAAGTTCTCTCATGATAAAAATAGATAGGAAGGAAAAACCAAAAACCCAGGCTGGCTGTCGCACCTCCACGGGCTCCCGGCCGTGTCCGTCAGGAGCGGCAGGCAGAGCTGGTTCACCACAGTTGCTGCTTGTGAAAAGGCAATTTCTGTAATATTAGGCAATTATCGGTGATTGTGAGAAAAAAAAATATCCTTAATTGTGCAATGTTTGCTCAGAAAGATTTTTTTGATGCTCGCTTGCGGCTCCCCGAGGCGCCCGCCGGTGCCTGCCTGAGCACGGGGTGTCTCTCGGAGGCGCCAGCCTGCCCCGCGGCAGCCTGGGTCACAGCGCCCTGTGCTTCTGAGCCGCTGCGCTGCCTTGCGCTCTTCGGTCTCACTGGCTTCGACTCCCTTTGATTTTCCTGGAATTAACTTTAAATGGCCTCCTCCGCTCTCTTGGTCTCGGTCTGGAAGGCAGCTGTCGTGTGATAACCCCTCTGATTACATTTCTTTTGCTCGTTTTAGATTTTTTTTTCCAAACATACTTTTTTCCCCTGGTTTGTGTGTTCTCCGATGCTGTGGTCATGCAGGTATCACCACAGCCAGCACCCCGGGGGCTGAGCCTGCTCGTGTACCCGCGCAGGCAGCTGGGCTCTGGGTCAAGCTGGGGACGCTTGGCCGGGGAGATCGCCCGGTCCGTTGGGTTGGTTCTGCTAGAATCAGAGGCAACTTCAAATGCAAAAGCACTGGAGAAGGAGCTGGTGAGCATCCAGCCTCCCCCAGCACCATCAGAGTCAGAACTGCTCCATCAGCTCCGAGCTATAAATCCTACCACCTCCTGCCCCTCCAGGGTCAGGGCTGGAAAACATCGGTCTCGTTCCCAAGTGGAGCAGCGCCTGTATGAGCAGACGCCATAAATACCATCGCAGAGGTGGATCCCAGGCTCCAGAGACAACGGCTGAAAAATGGAAACAAATTAGGAAAACAGTGATAACCATAAATAATATATTTTTTTCCTGAACCAAGCTGTATTACTGTCAATGTGACTCGGAGGTTTTTTCATTTATTGTCTCTGATTTTCCCGTTTCCTAACAAGCCAAAAGGTCAGGGAAGTGATTTCTGCCGCAGTAATTCAGAGGAGAAAAAATTTTAAAGGAAAATTTTCAGAGAGGAAAATACAAAAGGACAGCTTTTCTTAAAAGAAAGAAAAAGAAAACGCCATAAAGCAGGCGACTTTCTGAAAAAAAGAGCCATGACTGTCTTAAAAACAAACTTCCAGCTTGCCCAATTGCTTGGCGAGGTTGAAAGCCTGTCGGAAGGGTCAGTAGGGGAAGATTAGGCTCCGTCCTGCTGCTGGGGATAAGGGCTGGCGGCGTCGGATGGGGATCTCCTGCCCCAGGTTGAGCAGAGGAGCTTCCCCGGCCGGGAGAGATGCTCATGCCACGACCGAGCTGGTGATCTCTCCCTGCAGACATCTCATCTTTGGGAGCTGGCCGACTTCAGGGCATTTTTAAAGTGCCATCTGTTTAAATGTTGCTGTTTGATCTAACGCCCCTGCTGCAGGGCCGACATGGCCGTAGCGGTGAAGACGCAATTCTGGCGTAAAAATAACACCCTGGTGGAAACCTTCATTTTAGGTTCATTTTTTACACAGACTTATGGAAAAGGTCTCGTTTAATCCACTCCTAGATGGAAGTGGGGTCGGATCTCTGTAAACAGTGATGTGGCACCGTTAATAACACCTTGTAACTCGCCGTGCCTGCACGCGTAGGCTTCTCGGTGGAGTAAAAATCTACTTGTAGATAAGGTGGAGAGTTGATAAAGCAGCATGATTAATAACCTTTATTATTGCCTTCCTGCCAACCCACAACAGGCCCAAATAAATGATAATTACTAGAGAAAATTACACAGAAATACGGCCCCAGCATTGCTCTAGAAAGCGCTAATGTCTTTTTAGAAGTTATTTGGCCATCAGGAGTGATTGGGAAGGGTACCGCTCCCGACGGAACAGCACGGCTTGTCCTCTGCGCCTGCCTTAGCACGACGCGCGGTTCCCTGCTTGATGCCGACGTTAAAGCAGGACTGGGACTGACGTCCGTTGGCTGTGCGTCATGTGTCGGGAAGTGACAATATAGATGGATTATCCCTAATTTTGAGTCCATTTTAGCAGATTATTTCAGCCAATTCCCCTCCGGTTTCTCGCAGGCAACGAAAATGTTTTTGCTTTGGGTTTTCCTTAAGTAATACCTTAATTTTGGGCTGCTGTCAATCAATAGAAACGAGGCCAGATTTCAAGGTAATTAAGCACCTAATTAAGCACCTGAGCAGTCCGTCCCAGGATGTGCAGAGGGGCTGGTTGCAGAGCCCACGCATGCAGCGGGCAGAGCCTGGGGGGAAAAACCGCAACACCGAGCAACAACAGTCTCCAGGGAAGGAAAACAAACACCTACAACTTCTATTTTCCAGATGTATTAATTATTCGAGAACTGAGAGAGGAGCTGGGAAATACTAACCTGGCTCAGCGAGAGGAAGGGTTGCTGGTTTAAGAGGCGGAAAGGGGCTGCATGGCACCCCAGGGTCCCCGAGCTGTGTCGCCCGGGGGAGAAGGGCACCCAGGGCACCCAGACAAGGCAGCGGCAAGCACAGTGAAGTCAGCACCTCCCAGCTCTTAGGGGAGATGAAACGGATCTTTAAAATAAATGATGGGGGATGGATTTTGTCTCGCCACATCAATGACTGCTCCCTCCTTGGGGACACCTTCCCCAGTAAGACCCGCACAGCCCCCAGTCCCTTACCTGGGCTTGAGCTGTCCCCGCTGGTCGGTGCTTGGGACTGTCACTGGCTTTTGTTTTTAGGGAGGGCTGGCAAGACCCAACCCCCCCCAAACAAACCCAAGGGGATGCGGGGCTGCTGCCAAGGCAGGGAGGTTTGCACTGGCGGGGGGAGTGCTTTCCCCCAAGGAACGGCGGTTTCCTCTGCTCAATAAGCAGACATGGCTGCTTCATACATCTGTTGAGAATATTCAGGCTTTTAACACCATAAAACTTGTTTTCAGAGAAAAGAGTCCATGAAGCCCAAAAATGTGCTCCCTCCCTGGCAGCCTTCTCAACCCCCCAAACCCAGTGCGCGCAGTAACTCGCCCAACGCGAGTGTCAGGTCTAACCTCATCGTTAGCACTTTCCCCGCTCCGTATTTACAGCTGCGTGGGGCTGGGCTCACATTTTCCCCCCACTCCTGCTGGGGCTGGTGAAATCTTTTCCAGGGCTATAATTTGGAAATAATGTTCGTCAAGAGACTAAAGAACAGCGGGATCAAATTGGTGCCATTCTCCCGGCAGGCTGCAAGAGAGAAGAGAGTGGCGGCTGGCGGGGGCTGCTTGAAAGGGTGGGTGAGGGGCGAGGCGTGCCAGCCGCTCCTGCAAGAGCTGAAACTAAAATATTGCAAACTGCAATTGTTTTCTGCGCGGTGGTTTGTGACATCTCCGTCGCAGAGCGCCCCGCCGCTCACCGAGCGGGAGGGAGAGGCTGGAGGATGTGACTGCGGCGCTCATGTGCTCCATCACAACTTTTTCCGACCCCAAATTGTGCCCAGGAGTATTTTTATAACCCGAAGGAGAGCTGAGCCTCCTCTGTCATACCGATTTCCAGCCAGCTTAGCCCCAGCTCATCTGAAGCTGTCTGATATCTCAACCAGAAGATTCCCGCAGGAATAAGTGTTCGCGCTGCGTTTCTCTTGCGGCTGCCAGAACAACGAATCAAAGAGCTTTTCCTCCCCAACAGATCGAGCCCTGACACCGAGAAAGGCGTTTTCCAGCAGCGCTAGCGCAGGGCACGGTCCCCGGCCAAAAATGTCCGAGCGGGGACCGAGAGCAGCATGAGAGCGGCCGCTGCCTGTAGGAGCTGTCAGGGGCACGGCCACACCAACCGCTTCTGTGGCAGCTGCGGCGGCCAGCTTTGCACAAAGCATTTCCCTGACGAAGCAGCATCTCATTCTAGCTGCAGGTATGGGTAGGAGAACTGATGTGATTGCCTGCAACGCAGGACGTCAGACGAGGAGCCAGAGAGTGTAATGAGACCTCGGGCGAGGAACAGAATTTGATTTTGAAGGATGAGGCTCCGGGGGATGCTGGGGATTCTGACACAAAGCACTTGCCTGTGCCTGGATGTAAAGCCCGAATCTCTGCAGCCCTGCCTGCTGGGGAAGAGGAGAGGAAACGCAGGTAAAAGCTTGCTCTGATTGCATTAGGGAAGGGAGAAGGAGAGGGGAGCAGGGCTCCGCACCCCAACCCAGCCACCCCAGGCGAGGGGCACAGGGCGTTCATCTCCAGGAGCAGAAAAAACCCGTTTTGCTGATATCCACAGATATTCAACATGCTCCCAGGGTGCAGGCGACACCGTTGACAGCCCAAAGGATTTTTTTCCCTTAACACCCCATTCTCACGACTCAAATATCGGTAGGAGCACTGAACGTTGTGCATCTCAGCCCAAGCACTGCTAAAGCCCCGACGCCGCAGCGCCGCGCCTCGCCGAAGCGCGAAGCGAAGGGCTGCGCTGACCTCCGCAGCTATAGCAGATTCCTGCTCATAAATTCCGCCCGAGCCGGGGTGATTCTCTGCTGTTCTCAGGAGCAGGGACGAGTCGAATCCCTTGTACTAAACAGCATTTTGCACTTTGCAGGGAATGACAAGTTTCTCTGAGCCACCTCCTCCCCTGCCCTCCCTAATGAGCTCAAAGCAGTCGGGGAACACCACCGGATCTTTAATTTGATAAGAAGTGTGTGAGAAGGACAGACATTTGTTCTTGGCAGGCTGCTTCAATCATTTCAGCGTTTAAAGCGATCAGCTCCAGCACAGTTATCAGTTTACCGGAGCCTCTTCACAGCCCCTGTGGTGTTGCACTGAGCCCAGTCGAATGCCTTGCTTGGGTTTCTGGGGTTTTCCCCTATTACAGGCTCCTCCTGGCATCCCACGGAGCAGCTCCCTCCCCTTGGCCAGGTTTTCATCAGCTCTGTGTACACACCTCTTGACTTCATCTGGGACCCGAACCTGTGGTCAGGTCTTCTTATAGACACCATATCTATATCTATATCATCTATATCTATATCTATATCTATATCTATATCTATATCATCTCAGTGCCTTGAAGGTGGCTATACGCAAGGGCTGGGGGCAGCAGGAGGGACCTTCTCCCTCACCCAGCTTGTTCATCTTGGAGAGGGGACACCCCATCACCTCGGGGAGCTGAACCACTGCCAGCAGGCACCAACGGAGCAGGGGGTAGTACCCACAGACCACCCCCTTCTTCTGCGTTAACACCATGTAGGAAAACCCATGCAGCGCGTCCCGCACGCCGGCAGTGGCGTGGCTGCTTTGGCTGGTGATTCCCTACGTGCCGTGAGGCTTTTAAGCAGTTATCCTCGTGCTGGCTGGGGCTTCAGCTTCTGCATATCTCTGTTCTCCACAATGGCCTGCTGCTGCGGGTGAAAAAAAAGGAAACCCCTAAATTCCTATGGTTTTGAAGTGGGAAATGCTGCACGCACTTTTGTGGAAGCTTTAATGCTAGCCAGGCCTCGGCCGCAGCGAGGTCAGCCTGGGTCCTCGCCGACGAAGAGCGGGAGGGCTGTTAGCCGAATGCTCGGCTTTCTAACAGTCCTACTGAAAAAACCAGGCTGGGAAAACTAAGAGCAACTCGCAGGGTGGGAGAGGGTGTCCTGGGTGGCTGAGCCCTCCCACGGGTGTTTCCGTCGGGTTTCATTTTAAAATTATTTTGGTGGCAAGATAAAAGTGCCGCCGGCAGGAGGGAGCACAGGGTGGCTCTCGCTGGTGACACCGAATTTGCGCAGGGGGAAAAAAAGGTGGTTGAACTCTGAGGGCTGGGACACCCCGTAAGACGTAAGCACCCCATTTCTGGGCTGAGCATCCGCAGGGCTGGTGGGGTGGCACCGGGGCTCGTCTCAGAGCGGCCAGATCCCTGCACTAAGCTACAACATCCTTTAACACGGCAGAAACCTGGCTGGGAAGAGAGGATCAGGTGCCCATTTGCTTTGACAGGGCCAGACAGAAGTCACAGCTCTGCTCCTCAGTGCAGAGAAACGGCAAGTGAGAAGTGCTAGTCTGTACGTAAACACAGGGGAGGGGGAGAAGGAAACACCCGGGAGGAGATGACACCTAACACACTTGTCACTCAGCAGCTACTGACAAGACTAAGTTGTTCCTAAACGCTGCAATAAAATGATTCCCAGAATAGTGCAGCTGTGTGATTACGGGCAAAGTAATAATTACCTCTCATTTATTGGCTTTCGTGTATATGTGCATGGATGTGTGTGCAATGTTAAATATTGTTGGAGTAGGGAGGTGAAGCACCTAGAAATCTTGAAAACCATCTTCAGGCCCCAGCTTTGCTGCTGTCGCCATCGGGAACAGGATCCGACTGTGAATAATCCGCTCTGCAGCGCTGCTCCTCGCCAGAGCTTTACGAACGCTAACACACCCGTGCCTAGAAATCGCCTCGCGAAGCAAGGTGGGTGTTTTCTGTTACCATAGCGTGGCCATGGGAGATATTACCTGTTACAAGCCCCTGGTCTAATTTTCTGCGACTTGCCAAGTAACCGTGGGATTCCAGACTCCATAGAAACATCTGTCATTTCATAAAGGTTTGCCTGTAAAAAAATAAATTGGTGATAGATGCCTCGCGGACCTCGTTTCTCCTGCCAAACTGATTCCAATAGCATTGCAGGGAGGAAAAAAAAAAAAAGACAAGAAAAAATTTTTGCTGTTCTCCAAACAATTTAATCTTCCCAGCTGTTGTATAACGCAAACTGTGCTCCGGGCTGGTTTTGGGTACCTGAGCTCTCCCGCTTCCCTTCTGACCTCTCGTTTTTGATAGCATCTCCTCAGAGATCCCTCTTGCTTGTGTAGTGCTGCTTTAGAGGGAAACGGTACGGCAGCTATTAATACCAAATTCCTGTTCATTCCAGGAAAAAATACGTCTCCTCCACGATGGTGATGGATCCAAAAGCAAATGGAAGGACACAGGGAGAAATTTTCTACCCGGTGAGAGGGTTCAGGCAGCAGCAGAGGTTTCCTGGCCGGGTCTCTCCTGCCTCGCCAGACCCTGGCACACGGACCTGGTTCCTCGCCCACTGGCCTCAGCCCCAGAAAGGCCAGTGCTCACGCTTCAGACGGTAGGATTGCTTCTAGGAGGGCCGGAGAGTCGCACGTGGGCTGGTGTGGTTGGAGGGCGTGCGAAGCCGTGCAGTGCCAGCAGCCACCCGGGCCAGGCAGTGGGGGATGATGCCGAGTGCAGCACGGCAATTCCTACGTCCCTCCGCCTTTGGGGTTTGCCATGGTACCAGGAATTCCTGGAGGAATTTAGTATTGCTTGCCTATGACAAAGCCAGGGTTTGATACAGTTAAGAATAAGCTTTGCTGTAAAATTCGGGGATTCCTCCTACCTCTCCTTGTTTACCAGACAGAGTTCTTTGCTCTGTTTTTAAGTCAAACCATTGAAACTGGGACATCTGACTCACGGGACCGTGCCCTCGGGATGCAGCACAACTCTTCTCCCACACTAAAACCCTGAAGTGAATCACACTCCTGATCTGGATCAGGAGCACGCTGGGCTTCCTCCCCGGCAGCGCCACCGCGGCGCAGCACAGCGCCAGCTCTCGGGGTGCTGAAACGGAAGGAAAGCCAGCGGGGGTGAAGCCCTTTGGTTAGGAAATTCTGGTTTTGCAGAAGGGCTGGAATCATTTGAGGTCTATCTCATCTGCAGCGAAGGTTTTGTCATGAATATAACAGGTTTTGCTTCCAAAAATATTTTTCCTGTTACTTTACCAAAGCTTTGCCTTCTGTAACTCCTTGCTCTGTCCCACATCCCTCACTACCTGCAGATAAAACCTCCTGTAACTCTGTCTCGAAGCCAGGTCCTGCCTTGCAGCCTCCCCAGGCCCCTGCAAAGGGCAGTACCCTGTGTTGTGCTGTGCCGTGCCATGCCGTGCCATGCCATGTCATGTCGTGCTGTGCCGTGCCATGCCGTGCCATGCCATGCCGTACCATGTCATGTCATGCCGTCCCGTGCTGTGCCGTGCCATGCCTTGCCAACAGTCTTTACCATGTTCAACTTGCACACCCACGTGGAGGGGATTCCTGAAGTTATTTGCAAGGAATGGACCTACGGAGGCTCCCAGTGAGTCTGCAGACACCCCCAGGCCCCAATTTCGATTCTTAAAATCAGACAGTGCAAAACAGGTATTTCACTAAAAAAAAAATCTTTTAGTTATAGCAGTCTTGAAGTGAGAGAATAAGTCATCACACCAACATTTTCAGACTAAACTGTCAAAACAAGAGAAAGAAACCCAAATGAAGTAAGAGTCTTGAGCGTTTTGTTTTGTTTTCCTGGCCCAGAATAAATGATACCTCAAAATAAATGACATAACACTTCATGACTTATTGTTCTTTAAAAAATCATTAAGTCAACAACTGTTAGTGGTGCCTCCTGGGAGCAAACTTGGGAATGGCATTAATATTAAAGTCCAGGACATCTGTCAGTGTAAATGCCGTCTCTTTCCAACTCTTTAGTTGCAGGTTGAAAATAATTTCTGCAGTCAGCACATATTTAAGTCGCACTTTTAGAAGAGTGAAAAGTATCTCCTGGTTTACGAGTGTCAGATCTGGAGATCTGTGCCAAAATAAAGATTATTTAACTTTGAAGAAAAACTGCAATCTATTCACCGTGCCCCACAGGCAGTTAGTTTTAAAGAAATTAGGGTACCAATAGTTGTAATTTAGAGTCTCTTACATGCATAATACAAAGCAATGAAAAATAAGACGTGCTCAAGTTTGCTCGATGCCTTGAGAAAATGTACTTTAAATTATTCAGAGGCAGTTTCTCTCGCATGCGGAGCGCACGAAGCCGCTGCGTTACTCCCCAGCTCTCAGGAGCTGAAGGCAGGGGAAGGCGGCTGTAGGAGGAGGGAGCTGCGAGCACACCTTGGCCACTGCCAGGGAGGTGTTTGGGCTCTGTCTCGCCGGGGCGTGGGGTGAATCCCCTCTGCCCTCCGCAGGATGCTGCGCAGCGATGCGGCAGTGGGACGCCCCCTCCATGTCTCTCGGACCCTGTTCTTGGAGGAGCGGCTCCTGCAGTAGCAGCCAAGCATGAGTGATGGAGCTTAGAGCATGCACAGTGGTAAAAATCCTTCTCTTTTTCCCTTTTTCCCTGGAAAATCACAGCTTACTTTCCTTTCCCGGCAAGGAAGCATCGTTTCGCAGATCGCACTGGCATGGAGAAAGCTCTGGAAGTGCTGGCAAAGGACCCTGCGCTGGGGAGCCTGGGAGCTTCAGTGGAGGAGCGAAGGAGAGAAAAACAAAACATTTCAAGAGCAAGTTGTGGGCACAGAGTGGCTCAGGGCTCCACTCGGCACCTTCGAACACCAACAAGAATTTTACCTTTATTTCTAATATGTTCAATCCCAGGGCCATGACGAAGCCTTTTCATTACAAGATTTGGTTCTGAATTTGCCCTGGCAGCCCTTTAAGGTCTCACAATGATTGATGGAAATACAGAAATATTTGGAAACGTTAACAGCGGGGTCAGGCCAGAATGGAAACTCACTGAAGTGGAGGTCCAGCTCAGCAATTTAAGTGGAACCAGTTTATCAGGAGGTCCCAGAATAGAGCTGGGTTGGTAACACTGCCCCAAGTCTCCACTTTTTAACATTTCTTTTTAGGGTTTTTCACTAGGATTTCTGGTACTGTTTCTGTTTGCGAGCCAAGCAACCCCTTACAGAAACCCCTCTGGGACTGGCAGTGCCTGGGCTCCTTCTGCAGCACAAGACCAGGACCAGGGCTTTGCCTGGAGCCAACGGACTCGCGTGTGACCCTAAAGAGGTCCTTGAGGAATTAAAGCAATCTGGTGGCCTTTCCGCTTCTCTTCCTCTGCCACTTGAGCAAGGGAACTCATCCTTCAGTTTAGCAATAGGAGAGTATTAAACAGCACCCTATGTGTAGGCAGGTAAACCTGCCTTCTCCGCGGAGCAGAAGGTAGCGGCCGAGGAAGATAGTCCCCCACTAATTCCCCCCAGGAGCCAGTCTATCATACACCAATTGGCATGAAATAAAATCCAGTCTAGAAAAATGGAGAGGTTATGAGAACTGAACGAAACACAAGAGCCGAGCTCTGCCCTGCTGTTGTGGTCCAGCCCCATCTGCAAGGAAAAAGAAGGCTAAAAGTAAGGCCCAGTATAAAGATTAGGCTTAATATTTTCAAAGGTAGAGGGAAAAAAAGATTCAGTTTAAACCTGGGGCTCAGAGTGGGATCCATCTAGTTGAGTGAGTTGTCTCTCCCAAGCAGAGCGGGCGGGACCAGCAGAGCCACCCTTCGTAGCAGGGACAGACTATCCATCACCTCTCGGACCCGAGCTGGACGTCTGGAGGAAGGCGCAAGCGATGGCTGCGAGCAGCATCCTGCCACTGCTCTCCAAGGCCGCATCCTCCAGCAGTCCCTGAGGCTGTCCCTGTGCAGGGACACGGTCCACGCTGTTCCCGAAGGAGGGCACGTCTGTGGCATCCTCAGCAAAGTGATTCCCTGGAGAATATTGTGCCCGAACGCCAAGAATTAGTTTGTGGCTTTTAGTTGCAGAACTGTCCAAAACATTCAGAAAAATGTATTTAAATTAAAATTAAAAAAATAATACTCCAATGTCTGATTTTATTTACAAAAGGCTGAGGCTGCTCCCTCATCTTTCCGAAGCAGTTAAACAGCTGCCGGATTTGGAGCTGGTTTGGGCTGGCTTTCCATTTTTATTTTTCCCATTTCCACTTCCTAAAGCCGCCTTTGAGATGCGAGCGGGGGCTCTCCGGGTTGCTCACCCAGCCCTTTCCACTGAGTTTGAACATGCAGGTGGGATGAAAGTTCATTTTACAAAGAAGGTGGCCTCTTGTCTGGAATATTTTGGTGTTTTATTTTTCATTTGTAAATGAAAAATCTCACCTTTGCAGAGGAACACGGAGACTCCTCGGCATCGCCAAGGCTTTCCCGGGGAGGGCGAGAGGCTCGTGAGGCTGTGTCTCTGCTGCTGCAGCCCCCTGTATCACGGCCATGGACCCCAAACAACTCTGGTTATTTAGAGGCTGAGAAGAGGTTAATAAATATTGTCCTCCTGATTAAATCAATTTAATTGGCTTGACTCAGGTAGGACTAACGGCACACTCCATCTCCGCTCCGGGCATTTCTCAGACTGCGTACAGTAGCTGTAAAACCAGGGTTTATGATCTTCCTCTGATGAAATAGTGACATGAAACCCTACCTCCGATGTACCGGGCACTGTAATTCACGGGCGAAACAAGACTGTGTGGTTGGGGGACAGGTCGGGACAGAAGGCAGGATTTATTTATTGGGTTTAGGGGCTTTTTTTTGCTACCACACTTGATTTCGTTATGTAACCGCCCGTACTACGTTCAGCATTAATTCTTGGGGCATTATTTGAAGCTCATAATGCGAAACCAGTGAAGTGTGTACTGGGTGAGTGTTTTATGTGTGCGCACAATTACTTTGCTAAATCTGTTTTATCCGCTTTCAAGTGCCTCTTTTTCATATATTCCAATGTTTCAAATAGCATTTTTATTGGAGTGTTTAGGGTTTAAGTAAGTAAACTCTTCTGAATGATGCTTTCTGGGGATCTCTGGCGTTTAAAAAATTAAAGTGGTATCACTGAGGCTGGCTTAACTCTCTGAGCTCTTTAGTGTGTGTTACGTGACTCGGATGCAATATCTGAGGCTCTCTATGTCCTCTTCGGTCTTACAGCCAAAGTAGCCAGAAGAATTTGGACGAATTGCAGGAGCAATAGATCAGAGATGTTGGGATGTCTCAAGGGATGTCTCAAAGGCTGAGGCAGCGTCGCCCCACGGCAGAGCAGCGCAGCAGTGGGGAGACAGGGCACAGGGGCGGCTGCTTTCTCTTCCCAGGGCACAGCAGAGATGGTACAAAAGTGATCGACATCAATTTAACCTTTCAAGCAATAAAAAGGAAGTTGTTTCAGTTCTAACAGCAGCAAATTACCCGGCTGGGTCACTGCACGTGACAGCCAGCATCCATAACGCTGTCACACCGTGGGATTTTTGACTACTGCCTCTACTTTTCCAAACCACTCATTATTTGTTCAACAATTTGTACCTTACAATTTTTTTAGAGCCAGTTTTTCATGATGTGCTCATCACTGAGTGTCCATGCTTATACGTACTCTTATAAACCTGCCCTGATCAGAGCGGAGATGGGACTTGCGATAAACCCCCCGATCCCTCCCGCTGAGGCAGAGATGGACCTGCAGCACATGAGCTCCGTACCCGCTGGTGCCTTCGGGGTAGCAAACAGGGGCTGAAGACAGAGCAGTGAGGGGGAGAAGGATGGGTTTGGGAGCCTGGTTTGGGCATTGGCTTGCCAGCCTCCCTTTTGGCACCATCCGGACTCCTTTTTGCTCTCGGGTATGTGTCCCTGCTCCCCTTGTCTCCCTGGGGAACCAGGCACATCCCCACATCTCTGGGATGCACCAAGCACGAAGACTGACTCCAACACACACGCGCACTCACGCACACGCATCGGCTGTCTCGGCTGTGACACGCCTGGCCCACGGCAGCAAGCACAGAGCCTCCTTGCACACTTACGTTCATTCTTGTACACCCAAAGCAAGCGGTTTCTCTGCAGAGAGCACGCTGCGACGTGCGCTGCAGCAAAGCTGTCACCGGCACAATCCACAGCGGCGCTGCTGGAGGCAGGTTTATTCCCATCGGCCATGGATGCGATGCCTGGCTCCTGTTCCCTTTTTCTACTGCGTTTTGCCTCCTCCATGCCACGAGGCCTCTCATCGCTCCCAGGCTCCATGTGTCCCACCCAAGGGGCAGGGCAAAACGTTCTCATGACCAACGAAGATAAACTGTGCTCTCACGCCGATGGGCTCGATAAATTAACCCTTAAAACCACTTTGGCCAGTATTGATCTGCAGGGCACGGGCAGCCTCTCCTGCCCCCTGCCAGGCCAGCCGCAGCCAGGGGACAAGTGCGACGGAAGAGCCCTGCTCGCTCCATTAAACACTAAACTGCTGTAATGAAGTGTGATGGCAGTGATAAATTCTGCCATTAGCTCCTGCCTTTGGGACACCAGCGTTGGGCAGGATGCAGCGAAGGGCTGGGACCCCCTTGCAGCTCCGATGCCGGCGAGAGGGACACGCAGAGCAAAGCTCCCCAGCGTCCCCGTCCCCAAGAATTAATTAGAGCTGTGCAAGGGATGCACTCAGTGTTTCTATACGGCGTTTCAACGTGCCTGTTTACTTGTGCTCCCCTTGCTGCCAGATGTTTCTGCCTGTTGTATTTTACATCATCCTTCAGCTTGTAAAAACCTTTCCAGCACACCGTTTGCTCTTGCTTTACATGTTACTAGTTTTTTCTACAATTTTACAGCATCTGCCATAATATGTGTCTGCTCTTAATGCTTTGGAAATTACTGTATATTAATAATGTGTTCTGGATTTCCTGCATCTTCATCCATACGGATTAGAGATGCTGCAGTTCGGTGCTGAGAGTAATTCTAAATAAAATAATAATAAAAAAAAGATGTTGGAAATATCATGAATGCAGGAGCTTAAAACTGAAATTATTTTTATGGTGTATATTATTTAATCTCCATGAAATAGATAAACATGGAAAACCACAGTTTTCTAATTGGGGGTAGTCAAACAAATCAAGTACTTGAACAGAGATGCAAGTGAAGCCTGGGAAAGACGGCCGTGCTTGAGGCATCTGCCTAATGATCACAGGGGTGGGATTCGAGTGGCGATGGTGTGAGACAGGCATCAGCCAGTTCAGTCAGGTGGGGATAAACCTGACTCTTGGAGACAGCAAGATGACGGTGGGATCGGGCACTCAGCCTCCCCTACACTTTGCAGAGCTTTAGGGGGAACACCAACACAAAGGTCCTAAAAGCCACCAAATCTGTTTAAGGACCTGGTTTGGTGAAAACTGGAAGCTTATGAGATGCTTCATCCCTGTTCGTTAAGTACTTAAGCCACTTTGGAGATGTATTTATCTATAAGCACAGCTGTAAATCCCGCAGAGTGTAGGAGATGGGATTCACGCTCATGCAGCTAAGCATGTGCTTAAGTGCTTTGCTGAACAAGATGCTCAGAAGCTTGAATAGATGGTGCATCTCTGATGATATGAGCAGGATCAGGCCCTGTATTGACTAACCTGACTTTAAACTGTGGCAAAGCCACTACTTGTATTACACCTCCTATTTCCATCACATTTTTCAGCTGTGGCAGCAAATCCGAAAGGATGTCTGGAGTTTGTAGGCTGAATGTTTGCCTGTTAAAAGTACATGTCTAAAACAAAAGCACGTTTGTGGGTTGTGTGGTTCAGGACAAAAGGAATGAGTACGCATTCCCAGGGTTCTGCGTGATGGAGCCCAGCGCTGTGCCTGGGGCACAACCAGGAGGCCCTCCCTGAGGGGAATCAAGCTCAGATGCCACCAGAGACGTACCCCAACGGGTCCTACACGGGGTGCATGAGAATGCAAGGCAGAATCTGGTCTGCTATGTAAACAGGGTCCTTCCTTCCTTCCTTCCTTCCTTCCTTCCTTCCTTCCTTCCTTCCTTCCTTCCTTCCTTCCTT
>VWZZ01006103.1:195027-218975 GCA_013399095.1 Psophia crepitans
TCTCTTCTCCTCTCTTCTCTTCTCCTCTCTTCTCCTCTCTTCTCCTCTCTTCTCCTCTCTTCTCCTCTCTTCTCCTCTCTTCTCTTCTCTTTTTCTCTTCTTTTTCTCTTCTTTTCTTCTTTTCTTTTTTTTTCTTTCTTTTCTTTCCACACAAATCATCCGAATTTCCGTGCTTCCTGCCCCATGATATGATGCTTTGAAGACAGGAGAAGAAAAAGTGATGGATGCATGTGGTTGCAGAAGACGCATGTTGGATTGGAAAGTTTTGATAGCTGCTGAAAGCCCATCTAGGTTTTCAGCCAACTATAAATGCATTTTGCAGCAGACATTATTGGGGGATGAGAAAGGAACAAAAAGAGCCCAAATCCCTTTTCTGGCACAGATGGGGGAATTTTTCACAACACTTGGAAACTCCTGGGTACAGTACAGGATGTTTCACATGGTCACTGAGATTTCCAATACAGGTGATGTGGGGAGTATGTGTTTCCCATCACAAACATGTACAGCATGGCAGCTAAGCCCCATTAATCCTTATTTAACCTGCTAACCGTATTGTCAAATCTTATTCCAGTACTAATAACTGTTATTTTTTTACTTTACATCGAGGTCTTCTGGCACTTTGGGGTCAGTGGAGTCACTTTTATCCCCGTGCCAGCTGAGCTAAAAGGAAAGCTGTGTTCTGGCAGCACCGAGGAGCTGCTGAAGGGTGCTCCTTGTTTGGGGGCTCACCACTTGACATCCCTGAGCACCGTCAGGATCAGCGGGATTCCAGAGGAAGTCAGAGAAGATAGTCAAGGCCATGAACATTGGTTCAGCTCGTTATTTTCTTTCCGACTTTGTGGCACCGACAGGTTGCACACACCTCTGAAGCTGGAATAACCCTTCCCAGCTCCCGCCCGTTGCTGTTAGGGAGTGTAGGTCCAGGCAATGGGACTGGGGTCACATAGAGCACCCTACGCCACACAGCTCCACTCTCAGCAAGGCTCTGACCCTATGGAGCAGAAGCAAATGGTTAAGGAACACAGTTTGGTGAGTTTGCTAACTCTCACACCCTATATTATTATTTGTGTGGTCCTATGGAGAAGGAGATTCAGAGATCCCATTGCCCTCTTCCCCAAGCCGTGACCTGCCGGTACACCCCAGTGCACTGACCCAGTCGCTCAGCTGTATCCCACCAGCAGCATGCCTTGATCTTCCTGCATTCGGAGACCAGCAATACCTTTCAGTAACGTACTGTCAGCTGACTAGCCAATACACTACCCCACGCCAGACGTAGTGCTACATCTACTCCTCCAAATCCATAGCATGTCAATCGAAAGACAACCATACAGCATTCATCCTCCGCTTGTTTATTATTTCTGAGTTGTCTTTAACTATATATCTCATTTAGGGCAAACCAAGTCACAGCTAGATTAGATTACAGCAAGGAAATAGGATTATTTTAAGTAGATAATATAAAACATGTCTATGGAAACTCCATACTAATTGCATTATCTTTGGTACATTGTGAGAGAATTATCTGTATTGTATTAGGTGGTGGAAACACGCCAAAATGCTATTTAAAATGTGAATGGGTTATAACGACGAGTCAGCCGTTGGTCACAAATAAATTAAAAGGTGGGAGAGGTTTGTGTTCATCTTTCCTGACTTGCGTTTTGTCCCCTCACTCCCAAGGCCGTGGCTGTGGAGAGCAACTACACATCGATGGCTTAAACACAGAGGTGAAGCTCTTGTGATTACATCTGCCATCAGACAGCCCTTTCAGCTCTGGTCCTTGCTGCTTGGAAAACATCAGAGATGGCTCTAACGAGCACAGAGAGCAAGCGCCAGCAAAAGCCACTTGTAGTCAATGGTTCTGTTTTCATGAAACATTAAAGTTTCCATCATAATTTGTCCAATCTGGACCAAATGACAGTGACAAAATTTGTAATGATTTTTTTTTCTCCTGCTGACAACTGGCTGGGAATAACACAGGCGGCTGTCAGCAGCATCGTGGTGTGCTTGGAGCTGGAGCCCAACCAAGTGTCATCAGCAGGATCGGGGAGAATTTATTTGACAGGCTACTAATGAACCTAAATATGACAACAAAAATGACTTTCTAATCTACCCGAGAATTTAGAAACTGAAAAACCTGATTAGACCCTCGTTCCGGAGGTCACACCGCCTTTAGCCCCACAGTTCACAATTGCTGAAGGTTCAGAAGAAAATTGAAAAAATTACTGAATCACCAGCAATTTGGCTGAAACAGCGGAGAGTCAGGCTGTGGGCCTGGCAGTCCAGGTCTCTCATCTGTTGCTGACTCTGCCAAGTCTCACCGTGCAGCCCTGGACAACTGACCTCCATTTTCTTCTGAAGGTGGATAAAAAGCGTTTCCTCCTTAAAAAAGCTCAGTTTGAACATAAAATCATATTACAGTGGGAGACTGTACATTGCAGTAGCAGTGGAGGGGTGAAGGTCTCACCTAGGTCTTGCAGATAATGACATCTTGCTCCAAAAGTGCTTTTTTTTTTTTTTTTTCCCTCTCCCTTGTAATTTCCTTCACTGTCATAATTGACCTTCAGAAAAGGACCCTCAAATAGTCAGCTTTGCTCTGCGTTTTTATGACCTTCTGAAGTAGGACTTTCACAAAGTGGCCAGAGGATTTTGGGACAAACTGGTGCCATCTAGGAATATTTAAAACAGTCATTTATTGAGTTCAGGTAGCACAGAGGCTCCTGGGGCACTTGGGGTGGTGTTCCCAGACTAATCACTTCACCACTAAATATTATTTCCTCTCTGGATGCATCTGCCTTCAGTTTGCCACTACAGCTGGTGCCCCCATGTGCTGGTCTTCCTCCCTGGGTTGAGGTTTTTCTCCGTCCCTGCCCAGCTTGGAGCCCACAGCCAAGCACCCGCGCGATGCCAACACGGCCGATGGGAATGCCTTCACTGGAAAGTCCGCCGTGCCAATTCTTCTGATGTTTCGGAAATAGGCAGCAAGCGGTGGTGGGACTTGTGCAGCTGGGAGGACCCAACACTAGAAGCTGAATTTTAACTCTGCCCCATGTTACTGGAGGGTTTCCACAATGAAATTTCTCATTACCCAGGCATTAATTAAAGACCTGAGGGGGAGCTTCCCGCTGATGCCAGCCCTGGCATGATGCTATGGCATTGCACCAACCAAGAAGCCACCCATGGGAGCAGAAGGAAACACCCTGTGCCTCCCGCCAGCAGCTGGCACAGCTCTACTGACACTGCTCACGCCCAGCCGCCGCTGCAGCCCCCAGTAGAAGCCAAAGCCCAGCACTACAGACTTACAAGCTATTCTGTTATCGGCAAGCTTTGCTGCCTGCCAGGAACATATTTGGGATTAATCACTCTTAAAATGCCTTTTGGAAGCTGATTTCTGCTGGAGCATAGCTGCAGAGAGTTTATGAAAGGCAAGCACTGAAGGCTGAGCAACAAGCCTTCCCCGGCATCCGGAGAAACACACGCAGAGAAACACAGCATCCTCTGCACAGCGCAACACGCTCCCAGCCTCCTTCTTCCCTTTCAGGATCCAAATGTCCCAGACACTTGCAGCATTTGCAGGGCAAATGCAGCGTGAGCAGGACAATGAGAGATCCCTTCCCAAGAGCCTGGACAGCATGGCCAGGGACTGTCCTGGCACGTGAAGGACAACCTTGCCTCCAAGTCTTCGAGCCTTTGTTTTTCACAGGTAGTTATTTTAACATAATATCATATCAACAGCGGTGTAACTATCAGCAGGCATTGATTTCTGCTCCTTTGATTTCTTCCTGTGGTCTCACCTAGAGCCAGGAGAGTTTTGGAGGTAAATTTGTTCGTCGTAAAGCACATATCAGAGGACTAATCGCATTCGAAGGCACCCAGTAATTTTGGCTTGGAGAAAGGGAGATGAAGAATTTTATTTTTTTTTTAAGGAGTTCAAAACCTTCAACAAAATCACACTGTTCTACAGAAACCCTGTTTCGTTTTCAAAAAGACTGAAGAAAGCAACGTCGGCTTTTTTCTTTAAACCTTTGGAAATACCTTGGGTCATTATTTTCTTCATTCTTAAAGCTTGGTGCCATTCTGGGTTCACACCACATCGACGCTTCCCCTGTCTCCTCCCAGTTTTCCGGCTCAGCCGCCGAGGCAGAGAAGCCAGAGCCCTCTAGGGCTCCCCAGGAGACAGAAACCCACCAAACCCTCTCCAGGGCAGCCTGGAAAAGCCCAGAACATCAAAGGGGTTCAGCAAACCATCCCCTTTTTTCCTCCAAAGCAGCCAGCGCAGCAGTGATTGCCTGGAAGACAGCTAACAGGCACAATTAAATTTTGCAATTGGTACCTGTGCTGCTCTCAGGCCTCATGTATTAATTATTTCTCTTCCCAGGCTCTTCAGCGGGCCTGTTACAAAAAGAAAAAAGGCAAAATTAAAAGCACGTTCCCCTGATTAAATCCTCGTTCTGGTCCTTCTGGCTTCAACTACCTCCCTGTGGCTGGAAAACCCTCATTTTACTGAATTCTGCCGCTGAGCCACTAACGCCTGCCTCGGGCGGGGAAGGAGGGGTGGGTGTTTGGTGCTTGGGCTCGCCTGCACCCACAGCAGCCCTGTGGAGAAGCCACCTGAGCAGTGGCCCCAGCACCCAGAGAGCTAGGACGGTCCAGGAAAAGAAAATCCAAGAGAGAGTCACCTTAACAGACCAGTATTGCCTGGTGGGGTTCAGCCTGGGAATATATTTTAAGCAAGGAAATAAGATTTCTTTGCAATTTTCTACCACTTTCCTATTTCACTCACATGGCTGTTCACCTGTCTCTGCTTAACCACACGGAACACAAGCTGTTCTGGGTTGATTGAGAGCTTGTATGGGTTTTCTTGCCTCGGTTTCCAGGAGAATTTCTCCAGGGCACAGAAGCCAGCGGGGACGTGCAGGATTTGCGAGTAGGTTGCTCCAGTGCGTGCCAATAAAACGTTCGCAGCACACGAGGCATTCGCCGGGAGGATATGGGAAATCTGTTGCGGAGAAAGGATATGAGAAATGTTTGTGCAAGTTTACAAACTTTTTTGGCAAGCGAGGGGTTTGTACCCTGCCACCTATAACACAGGAGTCTCGGGGAACAGCGAGTTGCTGGTGACGGGCTCTGTGGGAGATATAAATCACAGCTAAGCTGCTTTTATTCTCAGATCCTATATTGTTATTTATGTAGTCAATTATAGAGCCATGTGCTAAATGTGATCCATGTGATCCACCTCCGACAACCAGACCAGCACGTAGCTCGCTAGCCCAGCGCTCCCAGCTCCCTCTTCTCTGGAGATTTTGAAAGACATTTTTCACCAAAAAAATGGGTCCTTCTTCCCACCGAAAAGTAAAATTTTATATCAAAATTACATGTTGTTGAAATTCACCTTGGGCAATATTCTGCCTGTAGGCATGGGCAGGTGTCACGTCTCGTTTTGTAGCTCATCTTGAAGTAGGAACCTCCACCATTTGGTACAGAAACATTGTCGTTAAGGTCCATAAAAATTTCGTATTGTTTTGGGTGACAATGAAATATGAGATTTGATAATAATGACATTCCATGACAGCTGCTTGTGGAAGTTCTCTTATTTTTAATGTCAGTCTGCATCTCTTGTCAATGCTTTAATTCAGCAGAATTTGCAGCGATGCCCTTGCCTTCTAGGAGAAATGATGAAAGCAATAACCCTTAGCTCAGCAAAACATGTCTCAGTATGAGATTTTTGGTAGGATAACTGGCTGCAAATTAACCTTTTTTTTTTTAAATGAAAAGCTTGTTGTTTTGAAGATAAACTTTCAAAGGCAATTTTCCATTAGAAAACCTGCATGGAAGAATGTCTCCATTTTGTATGTCATTATTAATAACACTGCTCTGTGAACAGTGGAATTAAGATATTCATCAGATACCTTAATATCTGTATATCCAACATCCAGTTTCAAATCTGATGCAGAAATTATTCGTTTAAAACTTCGGTTTTCAATAAGAAGATGTCATTCTTGGTAAATGAGGATAAAGTCCATTATTTTCTTTTAGCTCTACATGTGGCATAAAACATTAAAAGCATTTTCAAAATGTTATTGATTTTCCCATAAATGTGACAATTCCAACAAATGGGACCTTCAGAATATATGACATATCATTACAGGTGTTCCGGGTAGTGACCCTATTAAAAAATAGCTGTTGCCAGCATGCATAGAAAGCATTATCAAGCCCATATTCCCCCCCCAGATATTTTACGGGCCAGTGATACGCATTTGCTGAGCCAGAAAGGCTCTGGCCTCCTTCCACTGAATTCACTGGAGTTGGATGAAGATTTTGGCTTGAGAAACTGCAGTATCAGCCACCTGGGTAAATGGCATGTTTTGCAGGCGCACGAGCAGCACCCCGGGCTCTGCCCAAAGCATCCAGCCCCTGACCTTGCCAGGCTTTCCCCGTCCCTCCTCCAGCTCCCAAATAATTTCTCTGTTTCCAGTCCCCTGTCCCCGGCTGTCGGTACCATAGGCAGGGAGCCATCCCCATGTTCCCGGCTGCTCTGCAAGCAGAGATGGTTTCTTTCTCTCTGAGCTTATCCACGGGGTCGGCGAGGGCTCACGGAGTGTTCTGCAAAGTGCCAAAAATATCAGGACTGGGGGCAAAGAGGAGGCAAGTTTGACTATCGTGAGTGAGAGAAAGCAATCTCTGTATTTAGCGTGATTTCTCGGCTTTTTCTCTGCTCCTGACCCAGGGTAACCCAGCCCGTCATCTGCTGCTCCGAAAACAGGCTCTGAAACACAAAGTTGGGGATGAAGTGGCTGTACCAGGAGAAGAGAGGACGGCAGGGATGGCAGGACAGGCTGGTCTGGGGGGGGTGTCCCACAGGGAGATTGCTCCCCATCACCCCTGCTTCCCCTGGATGCCCACCCACCAGCAGCTTGGCAGGGATGGACAAACCGACAGAGACCATTACCAGAGCATCACCCACTTTTGGTGCAGATGCCCTCAAACGAAATCCTTCCTGTGATGCCAGGCACGGTGTTTAGATATGGCCTTGCCTCTTTAACACATGACCTATGATAATTGTAGGATTACCCAAGACATTATCTGCTGTTTCAAATGCCTGTCTACAGCACCCAGCCCCTGACACCCTCATCCCAGCGCTGCCCACTGCTCCCTGAGACAAACTGGTGCATCTCAAACCACAAGCAAATTAAAAATTCCAGCAAGCCTTGCTGCAGAAATCTTCCAGTTGCCTGCACCAGCTCTTTGCCTTTGCCTGCCTCAAGAGCAGACAGCTCTTCCAGTCATCCTCAAGATTTCTGTTGATGATTAATGCACAGCAGGAGCATCTGGAAAGGCTCAGATGAAACAGACTGCGGTAAATGGATTGCTTTTGTAAATGATAGTGAAAATGCCATTTTGTTCACTGTGAACACGCCAGCTGGCTCTGCACCCATCCCCGCATGGGCGAAAGTGGGGCCGCTGTTATCTTCAATAAAGATCTTTGGGGCTTTCAGAGGACACAGCTGCACCAAACGCCAAGGGTATCCCATGATTGACTCCTTATATTGTGTTGGGAGATCCTTGGACACGGGACAGTGGAGTCATCCTCTTTTCTCCGCTTACTCCACTTGCAGTGCTTTATTGGAATTCCTTGGACTGCAGCTGGACTCATCTACAGAGAGCAGGTGGGCTGGGAGAGTAAAGATAAAGAATGTGCTTTATACTCCGCTTTTAAGCAGGAGCGATAACTGTGCCTTTCAAAGGATGTCTACCAAGAAGCTGGGCTGTTATATGTGTTTAATTAACTTGAAAAATGGGCTTTTGCTTTTCTGCGTTATTATTCTTTTCATATCGTTCTGCCTTTCCCCAGTTAAATATATGTCAAGAGCTGCAGCTCTTTTGCTTGGAGCAAAAAAACCTGTTTCCTTCCCTGTTTCTGTTGTTCTCTATAATATTGAGAACATAAGACCACAAACATGCAGTTCTGTGACAGCAGTTATTCTCTACATGCTGAGAGGCCCAAGTACATATAAATGTGCGTATACCTACACTAGTGTGTGTATGTATATACAGTTATACGTTCATACACTGCTATGACATTGGAGTTGGGTGGGTTTTGCCAGAGCTCCTTAGAGGGATGCTTCCCAGTTCCCCATTCCTGTCCCTGGAAGACAGCATTCTCTAGGCAGAGGGAGGAAATAAGTCAGAGTCAGTTAATAACATCATTTATCTCCTCCAGAGACGACTTTTTTATTGCTTCAAACTGTGCACAGGAGGTAGGATTCACTCTAGGCAGAAATGTGTGCACTGACCAGCCCTGCGCCAGGTTTCTAGCTGCTGTAAGCCTCACTCCCCTTCTTCCGACAACCTTTTGGCTCAAGAGCGCAGTCCCCTGCTGGTCTCTCCCAATACCACCCGCCTCGGTCACGCTCATGTCCCTTGCTGTCATTTGCACTTTTTTGTTCTTATAACAAAACCATCACAATTTCTTGCTGCCATTAAGGAGCTGCTCTCACCTGAAAGGGTGAGAAACTTCCATTTCAGGGAAGCTGCTGGTCTTCCTGGTGCCGGTCACATTTTGCCTTCTTTGACATTTTCCACAATTTCATACAAATGAAATCAGAAATAAATCCTCCTTTCTTTCTACCAGTAAATCAACTTTTTTCCTTCCTTCACTTTACACCTCCACAGCCTTGATGCTTTTATTTCCATCGAGCGTTCTCACTTGTAGCTTGCATTACGTGTGCCGTACAACCGGAAGCCCAGCTGTAGCAGGTTTCCAAAGGCGCAAGCGCTCCTTCGGCGGATACGCCAGGGATGACAAAGACTGCCGGGATGCAAACCAGGGTGTTTTGCTCTTTTATCTACATTTGGGCTCAAAGCACATTGTGCTCCAGTCTCATAATAGGGGTAAGCAACAATTACAGGATGAACGTACATGTGTATATGTGTATATGCACATACACAGGTACAGAACCACTGAGAACTGTTGTATCATGCAGTATGTTTGAAGCGCAATTGCAAACAAGAGATCCAGCACTTAAGAAATGCATGTAGTGTCTGTTCCCTCTGCTCTGCCAAGCCCGAAGCCTTGGGGATGTATCAGATCCGGCGACATTCAGAGATGGGACCTAAATTTGGAATTTTGCCTGCTTCTTTCTGTTATAAGTTTACTACACGGGGAATTATTTTCCAGATTGCAGCAAAAATCACTGGTCTGACTCCGTCAAAATGTCTATCACCACTTTATCGCTGGAGTCTAGGAACGGCACTAATATGATAATGATCCCCTTACGTCCCCGGCTGATTAGGTGTGAACAATGACTGATGACTCCTGTATCATTAGGGATTTCCTTTCCCTCCCCTCTCTTCTCCCCATTTGGGAACATGAGAAGAAATATTTGCTAAACAAGAAGTAGCGCCCTGCCATTTCCTTGATAAAAAGTCATGTTCCTCCCCCCCTCCCCCCGAAAAAAAAGGAGGATCTAAATTTGGAGTTTATATATAAAGAGCTGGTACCGTAACTCTGCACCCTGCAAGGCAAGGAGCCTGCCAGCGGGGAACGTGCCAGCACCGAACACCCACCACTTGTCACTCTCCCGCTGCACACAAAGCTCTGCAACCAAGACGCTTCTCTCCCATTACCTCCGGGGTTTACGTTGACATGTTTCATGTCCTTTAATAGCACCTACTGTTAAATACAAAATCACGGCGATATATTGTAGAGGTTACAAAGGAATCATTGAGAGCTTTCATATCAGGAGGCAGCTCTAAAGCTGGCCGTGGGTTTTACACACACATGGGAAATGTATATGAAGACAACCTTTTCTTTTTTTTTTTAACTGAACTTTATTATTAAGAGACACTCACAGAAGAGAAGCAGGGAATGTCTTGGATTCCAAGAGCTAATGTGGAATCAAAGACGTGATGAATAATCACATCATTATATGTCAGAAGTGAAGTTAATTTCAAATGGGTGAAACTTCTCATTAAAAGCTAAAAAATATACAGATGGCACTCATTTAAAGTGCGCTCTTATGAAAAAAATTGAGTTCTATGTATTTGCTTGTCTTCTGACTTGACACTGCCACATCCAGAGCTGAAATCTTTGCTCAGGCTGCTCTCTGAGAGTTTTAATAACGTGTGTTTATTATGGATTATTTTCCAATGTGTTGTAAAGTCAGTGGGCACAATACTCCCTTGAGGAGTCAGGGACTTTTATGTGCCACTTTGGAAGAAGAGGTGCACCTTGGAAATTCAAAGACAACTTGATTTGCGGGTAAGAGACAACACTTCGTTGCAGGGAGCACTCAAATTACAGACGTCTCATCTCCTTCTCCCCCACTGCACCTCCTGAGCGGCACAGAAACCTCCGGACCGATTCGAGACAGCTTATGCTGAATGACAGAGTTGATAAGCTGAGAGCACACACATCAGAAACGCTTCCAAAATTAAGACCAGGCAGGTTTAGTGAGGAATAATACTGACACATGTGCTTTGGGACTATTCTTATTTTCATATCCCATTTTACAAAGTGGTCCCCAGCACACCCGGTGCAAGGGATGCTGCAGGCTCACCGTGCACCAGGGATGTTCCCGCTGGCTTCTCGGCTAGAAATGGGCTCCAGAGAATACTGCGTGTGAAGCCAAATGATACTCCAAGAGGAGAAGCAGGGCAGATGTCTGCCACAGCTGCCTAGTGCATCAGCTTGATGCTTCAAATTAAGGTGGCTAACAAGGGGTTTTGACCTGTGAGGGGCTGACAAGGCAAATAAATTAATCGTTTGCAGAGCTCAGAAGCAAAGAGGTGACTGAGGAGCGTAGTCAGTTGTTATTCAGAGTAATTTCCCCAAGTCTGTTGGTGGCAAACAACTTGCACTTGTGAAGGATGGTATTTACAGGGGGAGTGAAGCTGTCCCAGTGCTATTTGGGTCTTAAATTAAGGCCACCGACTTTCACTGCCTGTGGTATGCTTGGGAGGGAGGGGGTCACACCGAACATTGAAGCTCCCCTCCCTCCCCAGCATCCCAACAGGGTTATCATCAGTCTGGACAGGGCTTGGTGAGACCCTGCAGTTTGCCAGGCTCATCCCAGGACAGGGACCACGTTGGCATCAGCAAACGTTTCACGTGTTCACTGAGACACTGGGGACCAAAGGAAGCATCAGAATCAAACGTTCTGCTCTACCCTGGCTGCAGGGAGCAGAACCTCGCCATGGCAGAGCAGCAGCTGCTCTTCACACTGTTCCCAAGGACCAGGTAACACGAGCATTACAATTAGTGAGCAGAATTAATTCATTCTCGATTCAGTCTTTAATTTCAATGTTCTCCAAGGGGAATCTTTCTGAGACTTAAGACTTGAAAGCAGAGCACAATGCAAGAAAACGAGAACATGTTCAATATAACTAATGATGCAGACAACTTCCTCCCACAGAAATTATATTATATACAGGAGCTTATTTCATCTTTCGCTCTGGGGGAACATATTATAAATTCTGTTTACTAGAGCAGCCTGAGACAAAATGCTTGCGTTTCCTAACATGGAGGAGCCTGGCAGATTCCCTCGTGTTTTTCACAGCTCTTGGTCGCACCAGCTCACTTTTCTGCTTAACTGTGTGTTTCTGGTAGTACCACAGTGACCGCAGAGCCCACAAAAGGTTAAGAAGTGCTGGACTCCAAGTAGAAGTCCCAATATAAACCTACCTCAGTGGGAAGAAAATGATCATCTTCCCTGATTTTGTTTCACATACAGAACTAAATGAATCCAATAATAGAAATCACAGGCTGAAAGAAGGCAGAGATTTGCAGGACGGTTTGTTTCTACTGCTTTTGAGCAGCAGAGGCATGGAAAAAATGGATCAGACCAAAGACTCTAGCCCAGAAAGGATCAAGATGCATTTGACCTTTTAGGATTAAAGCGGCCTGTTGTAAGAAATGTGGATGCGCAAAGGACAGCATAGTTACTTCTGAGGAACGATGGGCTGAAGAAAAAGCAAAGCTGAAAGCTCAAATGGATCAGTTAATTACCTTTAAAAACTAATATTTTGGAGGAAATCATGACTTTCCGAAATTATGCTAACCTTTAGTCCCAGCTCCCTGGTTGTACTGGAAAGTATCATCTAATGCATGGTAAGGAAGACTGAGTGGAAGTGGCAAAAAAGAAAGAGAGCACAGCGGTGGGAGTGTGTGTGTGCATCTGCTCCCCCCTCTCAAATTCTGCTCCCGTCGGTGTACCAGCTTAGCCACTTCTGTGCAGAGAGGATGAGTGAGAAGAATTGCCCCTGTATGTTAACCTTGATTTGAGCAAAGTCTTGAAAAGATGAAGGTTTTTGCTTTCGCTTGCTGTTCAGGGCACGGTGGATTGACAGCACTGGAGCGATTTTTGTCTTAAAACTCTGAGCGTCAAGTTCAGGATTAAGGTGAGAGCACCTCCCTTGAAGCTCTCCCCTACATCTGTTGCCGTTACTAAAAATGCTTCTCAAGCAGCAGTTATGGCCCTGGTCAGCTGTAGGAAGCCCTTTTTATATTCTGGTAGAGAGGAGGTTTGATCTGCCCAAGATACAGGTGGTTAAAAACCGTCTTTTCCTTCTTCACCTATAACTGGCTCCAGAAAACAACAAGAACAGGGAAAAAATCCCAATCAGACTAATTACTTTGTTTGCCGCAGGCAAACTGGCTGAAGCTGCGAGTGTCTGGGATGTGCTGGGAGCCCTGTGCATGTTTCCTGCCTTGGGCAGGAATAACCATCCAAAGTTTTCCAAAGGGTGTCCTGGAGGGCCTATTCCCACTCACCCTTTGGGAACCATCCACTTGGATGCCACGTTGAGTATGTCCCTTGGTACAGAGGTGTCTGGAAGGTATTTAAAGCGTTACACACTTACTGCTTCTAGTTGTATTTTCAACTTAAATTGGTTTTATACCACATGAGGTATGAGAGTCTGCGCTGGTAGGGAAAGCTTGTGCTAATCTGCAGGAAGAGTCTCATCTCTATATATTCCTCATGCTCATCTTTCAGTCAAGTGACTACAGAGTAAGACACCACAGAGAATACATCTGCAGAGAAAACGGTTCCAGCAACGTCTTTATGAAAGCTCTCAGCACGGATTGAGGCAAATGGAAGGAAATAAGTCACGGGAAGAAGGGAGATGGGGAGGTACGCCCCCCACCCCCCCCCAGGGCAGGATTTCGCCCACTCCCTTCATAACTTCTTTTTATAACATTATTTTCACTTGAGTTGATGGAACTGGTTGTGCTGTACACACGAGATGTGTTTGCCATGGTGAGTGTCACTGCTGGTCCTACAGCAGAGCACGTTTTGTGCTTACCAGTACTGTGGGACACGCTCCATCCTGAGCTCAGCACCACAGCCTGCCTGGGGCTGCAGAAAACAGACCTGAGCTACTGTCTGCATATAAACATAATGTAATTTCTAAATACACACCATGGGAGCAGCACACGTCTGATCCCTTAGAAAGGCTGGGACGAGCAAAACACGGTGCTTTCACTCGGCAAAGGTCCAGCTTGCTCAAGCCTCATCCTGTCTCTGCCATCCCAAAGTCCTTTAGATATGGGAAAGCACTGCGAGAACAGGAAAAAGTTGATAGTGTCTGTTAGCCCCTATATATATATATATTACAGGCTTTGAGGATTTAGGTTTCATGGCACAGATACCCTAGGCTTTTGAAGGAAGCACCGTGCTGTCTGGTTTTGCCCACCTCACCGCCGCGTGGTCTGCTCAGCCGGGTTTGCTCCTCAGGGAGCTCTCCTGCAGACGCGCAGGGTCGCACCATCTCCTGGGTTATTAAAGCGGCTGTGTCAATACTGGCCAAACTATACTAAACTGTCTCCTTGTTTCCATAGTGACATTTCTGCCTATAGGAACGATTTTGGGTTCTTCCTTGCCACGTGCAAAAACGCAAAGCGAAAAGGAGATACAACAGGCGGTGTAACTACTGTGCGTCAGGCGGATGGCCCAGCTGGGCCCAGTGGAGCTGCATCCATTGGGGACAGCACGGTACAGACATACCTTCCCAGGGCAGCGCACGCACACACATTTCTGTCCCCCATTTTTCGGTGCACAAATACCCCAAGGAGCAAATTGTCTTCAACTTTGTTTCCCACCTTGTTAATGGTGTTTGCCCAAAGGACCAGCAGCATCCTATTATACTCAAAATAACCTCGAAGTGCCTGGTAGCTTGGACACGAACCAGTGTGAGAGCGGTGGTGGTGCTTTGGAGTCCATCTGGATGTCACTCTGAACCTCAGTGATTCCCAGTCCTCCAAATGGGAAAAATCTTCTTTTCAGAGGAAACCACTGTGACTCTCCTGACCTCTGATCTCTGTGCTCTTAGGGTTAGGTCCTTGCTACTAAGCTTGAGTTTGGGTTTAGCAGTAGAGGCGGTTCAGCCTCTAGCACTGGTCTGCATGGTGCCTTGTATCTATGGTGTGGTCCATGCTGCTGCTTCTCTCTTCCCCGTTCAGTGAGAGCTGTAGCTACATCGTTACTCCAACCTTGCGCAAGTTAGTAAAAAAACAGCAGCTTGTGGTTACATGCATTTACCAAATTCACATTCTCTAATTGCAAAAGAGGCTCCACAGCCTGAAGAACAAAAGACCTGGGTCTGGTGACCAACGTGATAAATTTGGCCATGTGTTCTCTGTTCAGTGGAGTACAGTTGTCAAATAATATGCTTCCAGGCTCTGTGAAGCAAATTAATTTTGTATCCTTTAATCAAAAAACCCTTATATTTTTCAAAACAATACCTTCCTTTCCTTCCCCAAGGGCCCTGCAGAGCATAAAGCAATGCACAGAAAGGAGAGAAATAGATGGAGAAAATAAACATAGTGACAACATGACAAATCTTTATAATCTGGTAAAAATTTCTTTCTTTTTTTATTGCTGTATGAATCTGAGCTTGGAGTTCTGTTATCTGCTGTGGTAAATAAGGATGAATTAATGTGAAAAAAAGTGTATTTATAGCCTGAATATACTGCTGAGTAATACAGTGAGTTTTGCTGCTTGGGAACACGGAGACCAAGTCTTATCCCAATGGAACACTTTTGTAACCCTGCCAAGTGCATCCTGCTGACACATCCTAAATCCATGAACAACCAGGGCCATAGGATTACCTATGCAAGAGTCAACCAAGACTCCAGGAATGGAAGATAGCAAGTAGATAATCAATTTTATTAAAAAAAGAAAAAGTGGTTTTTTTTCTTTTTTTAGAAAATATATGAATTAGCAGTGGAACTCCTTGCCATAGGATGCTTGCCCCTTTTGTAATGTCTTGTATGCTAGACAGATCTTCAGTGTGATCCAGCATGGTCTTTGCTCTCTTCTGACTGAAGGGTTTATCCATAGGCTCTGTCACTTGTGCTGCACGTAACTGATACCTACCGAAAATGGGAAGAAATTACAGGATTTCTGTACCCATGGTGTTTAGGCTTTTCTGATTCAGGGACAAAGAGAACAAGAAGGAGTTTGGGTTAAATTAATAAGAGCTTTAGTGTAGATACGGCACCTATATCTTTAGTGTCATGGACACTGGATGTGAGTAGGATTAGACTACTTGGTGCCTAAAACACTGACGTCTTGGAGGTGCCCTCTCTTAAGTAGTGACTTAAGGGTGACCTTAGAGAAAGCATGGACCTGCATTTCAGTGTTTCTTAGCAAAGGATGAGCTCAGTTCGTAACAAGCTCATCTTCCCCCAGAACAGTTTTTCTTACCAGCCATATTGTAAGGTGGTGGGGTTTTTTTTAACCTATTCTCTGTGATGAAGCTTTCCTAGGGCTCAGCCAGGTATGGTTTCTGGTTTTAATAGCCTTGCAGTCTCAGCAATCTCATCCGGATGAATAAGAAAACTGAACACATCTCTCCTTTTCTCTTGTCTTATTCTGGAGTGTGAGGAGAGAACAAAAATCAGTTGAATGGCCTCTCTACCAATTCCAAACAATTTTCTGTGTTCTCGTTTTAAGTGTGGTTGAAAGAAGCCCTCATTCAGGCTAGTGTCTACCCCAAAGAACTAGCTAACAGGTAGGATAAGAGGGGGAAAAACGATAACAAGCTATCATTTTCAAATTGCTGGTTTTGTGTACTGCAGATTCTTAAATAAGGCTGAGAAATCTCCCTCTTACCCCAATGGGAGCAGACTCATCACTGGGTTACATTGCTTTCTGTGCCATCAGGCATCCCAACCACTCTTATCTTCTGGCTAAACAAATAGAGATCACATCTTCAAGGGGGAATCACAGCAATGCTTTGGCTTCCCTGTTCCCTCAGACCTTAATTCTGATCCCAATTAGGGGATGCGTTTCAGTAAGTACCTGATTTTCAGCAAGTGGGATAACTACAGTGGCACTTTCCATGTGCTGAGAATCAGGCACGCGCCTGAGTGTCTCAGTGAATCAAGATCTGCAATTTTCTCTTTCTGAAGTGAACATGTGCGCCGAGATGAAACATGTGCAGCTAACAACGGCACAGCATTTCACTTACTCTTGGCGATCGGCATTTTATCAGGAATTATGGCTGTCTCTGCAGACTATCTGAAAGTAATATATTTAGCAGCAGAATTTGTAAACCTAGATTTCAAGAAGTGTGTGAATATGCAAGGTACTCCGAGGCTGCTGAACACCTCATCTGCTGCCACCGAGAAACACTTAATAAAAGCAGCTGCAGTAATCGTCACAGAAAC
Organism: Psophia crepitans; assembly: GCA_013399095.1. Lineage (NCBI taxonomy): Eukaryota > Metazoa > Chordata > Aves > Gruiformes > Psophiidae > Psophia > Psophia crepitans. The sequence continues at coordinate 211,694 of VWZZ01006103.1, forward strand.
ACCAGCGTCGATTGCGAATGTTTGAAGATGCATCGTTCGACCTTTGCCAAAGGCCTCTCAACCTGCGGGGTCAGACGGCTGCTGGCCGAGATGCCGCGGCCCCCCCGCAGGCATCGGATCAGGTCTGCCACCAAGGAAGGCTGTGGGGAAAGGGACCGGGAACACCCGACTGGTGCCAGCCCATTTCCCGCTGGCAACATGCCCTTAACATAGAGACAGTTTTGTTTTGAGAGCTGTGAGGAAGGCCTCGCTACTAGGGAGCAAGGAAGATGTCAGCGCACCAAGTTATTACTCACTGCGATTACATTTACGCTTAAAATTATGGATGCAAACCTATCCATGAAGTCTACAAAGAATAACAGATAAATTCAGTCTATGCTCTGCTTTAATTTTTTCAGATGAATGTTTCTTTTTATACCAAGCATATGGTGCACTAGATTTCAAGTCCCATTGATAAAGACTTTAATCTCTGTAGTCTCTTTATTATATTTTTCCATTTTCTGCTGAGTTGGAAAAAGGCATTGCATACCATCTGCTCGCGTGATCGTAGTGCAATTTGCAGAAGTTTCAGACCAGTACAGTGTTGGTAGCAGCTCGCTGTTCTCCTCCAGACTTGGGTTCTTATGAAAGCAATATAGCCCCATTAAACAGTTACTTCACAAACCAAAACTCATTTCTGCAGCATGCTAATGACAATAATGCAAATGAATCTGTCGTGTTTGTAGTTACTATCCCTAACCACCTTATTCATGAATATATGGTAATTAAGCTATTACTGCAAATGTAACTGTGTCAGCACTACTAAATTAAGGGCTGTGTGGTAAATAAAAATGGGGTCACAAAAAATGAAAGAAGGCAGTAAAAGATAATGGATAGAAGTACAAGGGCAAGATAGCAGAGGCTTTGCACAAGCAAAGAAATTTATTTTAAAGGCTCACACTAAAGGATCTATTTTGATGCCATGGCTTCAAATAGCAGATAGATCCTGGCACATAAAAAAAATTGTTCTTTTTGCCCTCAAATGCAATACTAAATCCCATGACACTGGCATGTTTGTGATAAAAATGATATGTGATCATCAGCATATTGCCTTTCCACTGTGGCTCCACCTCTGAGCTTGGTTAGGTACTCTGAGGTACACCTAACTGTGCAAGGTGCGGAAAGATGACTTATTAGACCCCTTTTGTAAAAGTTTGCAACAGAAAAGTGAGAGGTTCCTATTCCTAAAGAATAATTTGTAGTCTGAACTGTGCAAAGTCAGGCTTTGTCCCCAGTCCAGCCAGTTTTAAAAGCTGAACAAAATTATTCCCACATGAAAAACCCTATTTCTGTTAAACAGAAGAGAAATTGGATATTTGTAGCAGAAACAATTCTGCTACACAAATGTAAATCATGAGAAACACCACTAAAGTCAATATTTTGCCTGGGCTCAACCTGCCTGATATAAATGATATCAGAGTCTGGCTGTAGGTGACCCACGCCAGGGGTACACCATCAGTCTTGCTGGTGTACCACGATCCTGCTTCAGTGTGAAACACTTGAGGTTTGAAGATATGAAAAAAAAATGTCCTGAACTAAAATGCATGTCCCTACTGAGGGGGAAAGGGAAAAGATGGGAATGATTTGGTTGGGGAGATGAGTGCAGATGCACAGAGTGAAGGATAGACAATTGTGAACCATATATTGCGTATTCCGCATTTGCAGATTTTCCTGATTTGCAGATTTTCCTGAGTCCATGATTTTCATAGAACATAAAACCAAAGAGCGCAGTGATCAAAACTGCAAGACACTGTGTGCAAAGACAGCGACTGTCTGTAATTAGTCTGAGAGGCATAGCGGTTAAATGGCACCGAAGATGGCACATACTGAGATTTATCTGTTAAGCAAGAGTTTTCTCCACTGTATCAGCTAGAGGAAGTTTATATTTTTCTAAGAGATATAATCCCTCCTGCTTTAGTGCAGAAGCCGATTGCCAGCAGAGATTGGAAGATGTCTTTTCTCCAGGCTGTTTATTCCACTTGCATCCACAATGTGGTTTCCTGCCTTTTTTCCCTCACTCAGCTAGAACAGAGCCCTGACAAGGATAAGGCACTGAATTTGACGTCCCCAATATGCAAATCCTAATTAAACACAGACAAGGATATGCTCCACCGGTTTGTTGGTAAGCTCCCGAGAGATTCATTTCTATAGGGACCAGCAACAGTATAGCTACGTGGTTCAACAGCATTTTGAGGTATTGTCTGGGAAGAAGAGTGCTGGCTGAACTCCCCAATCTGCATCAGCCAGCAGCCACCACCCGTAGCCGATCCCCTTCAAAATGTCTTTGTTTTGACAGTGCTGGGGGTCTGAACCAGAGCCAACTGTGGATTTTGCAATTTTTGGTGCCTTTATTTCTAAAGCTCTGGGCACAAACCGTCCAGTACAGGAGTGATCTCCTTCCAGTTTGCTTTTTCAAGCAGTTTGCACCCCAAGTTCTCACTCCTTCTTGCCTCTGGGGTCCCTCCTGGGGCTCACCCTGAGGTTGGGAATGGGGAATATGGTGCAAACCCTTCCCACTGCCCTCTCAAGCAAGCATTTGTCAGCCCTTGCTCTTGTCCAGCTGGCATGGGATGAAAGCAATGACTTTGCCAATCATTCCAGTTCTATCTAGAGATTCAACGGTTTCCTTGAAACGCAGGGTGGCTCAGGGTTGCAGGGGAAAGGAAGCCTGTGAACCAAGGGACAAACGTAACAACAATAATATCAGGCAGTGATGGAATGTAAAATGCTTCAGTCACTTCATACAAAGTAAACTGTGGCTAACTCAGGAGTAATTATTTATTTTTAAAGCTGTCTTTTTTAAAGAACTAAAAATTGCATACTAAGGGAAAGACCAGGTTTGAAGACAGATATCCAAACCAGAGCAAGAGAGCACAAAGGCAAAGTTTCAAAGGTATTCATCCTAAAGGCTAAAATTAGAGGTGATTTGTGGGAAAATGGAAATTAAACTCCTCTGGTCTCATACAAGTGTCCGCAAATAGGACATGCTGGAGTGCCCCTGGCTGCCAAGCCTTCTGCAGCTCCCCAGGGCTGTGTGTGGTTACGCCACATTCTTCCCATGATATTTATTGCCAGGTCAAGGCCTTTGCTTCCTCTCTGACAATTCAGGTATGTACTAAACCCCACATCTGCATCTGGGGCGAGGGAATTTCCAGGGCACTTCTGAGAACAGCCCGTCAGGTGCACGAACACGAGCGCTGCCGGCGGGCGCGGAGAAGCCGTGCGTGCCCCGCAGAACTGCACGCACGGGCCACATGCGTGGGGAGTGCACGGAGGGCTCAGCAAACACATTACAACCTGTGTTTGCAGGGAGCGAGAGGCACACGCACGGAGGGAGCAAATGGCATGAAGTTAATGAGCAGCAATCTATTAAACGGTGCTGTGACTGCTGCTCGCAGTCATCTATCTCCTCCCGGTTCCTGCAGGTAGCAGCACGCGTGAAATGATGCGCTCATGTAACAGAGTCAAAGCTGAAAGACTGGAGTAAAGTTGAAGAAGGGAATAAGTTGGTTTAAGGTATTAAGGGATAATTTTGGTCATTTCACTGGCTGTACAGCTCAGTGTGAGTCTTGCCAGAAAATAACCATCCTGACATGAGCAGCCAAACAGAGCGGTGCGGTGTCCGGCTGCAAGCAGGAAAGAAAAATGTAAATTCTGTGTTAGCAAAAGGGAAGAACGAACCGTGAGCTTAACGAGTAAATTGAGACAAACTGTCCTTGGGCTAACACATCCGTTGCAGGATGGAAGGGATATTGTGATAACAGGAATTGAACTTGTTTTTCCATACAGTTTAGTGGGAGCAGCAGGTGGAAGTCCCGGAGTCTGATCTTCCCCTGGGGTGAATCGGTGCTCTGTCACTAAGAGGAACCAAGCTGTCCTGACCACGCACCAGCAAAGCAGCTGGCCCGCGGCGTTTGCGTTCACTGGGGCAAAAAAAAAGACGGAATCCAAAATAATGATAATAAAGGTACCGCAGAGAAAAATTAAAACGACTGAAGAGGAGGCACAGAAATCTCCTGCTCGTGTCTGCACCACCAGCTGCAACCCCGAACATCTTGTCAAGCTCTATTTCATCACGCTGCACCACTTCTTGCAAATACAAGTGAAATGGCAGCCCCGCAGGGACTACCCGCTGCCCAGTTAACAGCGAAAAGATTTTGAAGGGAGGGAAGTTAAAAAGAAAAAAAGATTTCCAGTTTCCTAGTTTAATATCCATGTTCTGATAACCTGAAGTCATCTAAGGCAGCGATAAAAAAAAAAAAGGAAAAAAATCTATGGCGTTTTCTTAAGGGACGAATTATTTTTAGCCGTGGAGATTTAAAGCTCTTTCCAAGTTCCTGAACTTTCAGAACTTTTCTTCACTAAGGAGCTTGACAGCAGAGCAGGTTCTTTTTTTTTCTCAACTTTTCAACTGATCTAATTAAAATATGCAAAATCTCCCTTTCTGCTTGATGAAGGAATATACTTTTTTTCCAGCGAGATAAAAGGCATTTTCCAGAAGCTTTATTGCTAAGAATAACTGCTCCCCTCTCTGTTTTTAGGGCTCAGCTACCATCCCACTTCACTTTATGGTAGAGAAATGGGATATAAACAGTCTAGCCCATTTTACTGGTGGTTGTTCTCGAGATTGCTGGCACCAGACAGCTTTTGTGAGACAAAGTTGGTTGCCGATGCACCGCTGGGCCTGATTCTGATTGACAGAGGTACCATTGCTCACTGCTGCAGCTTGGTGTAAATGGGAATCTGGTCCTTTCTGCTTTAACTTAGTTCAGGTGGCTTCAGAGGAATGACTTCCCAGACGGGATGTACATATATCTGCTTTTTAAATGGAGTTTGGGTTAGTATCGCTTTTCAAAAGTGACACTGCTTTTTAATCACCTACATTTATGCGATTTTTTTGGGGTGTTTTGCATTGCTTTTCGAGTGAAGCTCCCCTCTGCCCAGCACCCCATCACAGCCAGGGCCAGAGACAGCTCTTGCTGCAGCCTTGTCCCGTTTCCCTGCTCGCACTGGCATCGGCCGCCCGTGTCTCCAACACACGGAGCTTCAGCAGCTTTTCCTACTGTCCCCCAGGGAGGCACCGCACCCTTTTATACATGCAAAAATCAACCCTTCGCTCTTCCAGACTGTGGTCACCTTGTAAGTGGCCCGGGCTGGGCAGAACCCAGGGCCAGGATCTGCGGTAAAATGCAGGAGAATAAAAATCCTATGGAGAATATACAAAAGGAAATTAATTAAAGCAGTCAGGATTGCTAGAGAAGCCCTGACCCATGTTGTCACTATACAACGACCTGAGGCTTTTGCTGCATGTTTGCAGATTTTTTTTTTCCTTTCTCACTCAAACCATAATCTGCACCTAAACTTGGCTGCTAACAGGACTCTCTCCTTGGGCTCAAGGCCATTCTCTGGCAGTAAATTCAGCTCATCCCGCTGGAACGGGGACAACTGGATGTCGTTTACAAAGCCAACTGCACCCACTCAGCGCATACACGTATATACGGCACAGCGAAACCCCTGCAGCAACGCGTCACGTGTCCCAGTCCCTGGATTTAAAACCCAGGCAAACTCTTAAGGATGGGCTGACTGAATCTGAGCAGGAAGAAAATCATTTTGTGTTCTTGGACTGACACAAAATGCAGGCAGAAGTTTTGAATAAATTATTTCCTCTGAATCATTTACTCGGCACTGCGCAGTACCTCGGAGGACAGGGAGGGCTTCTAAACGTTTGCAGTGATAAAATATTGAGTCGACTCTAGTACTGTTTCGCAGGGGAAGAAGCGTTCGTCCCGATGCTCTGACCGATTTAGCTTGTGCGTTCCTAGTGTGGCTGCCGGCAGGCTCTGGCACTTCGAGCTACGGAGCCCGTTGTTGTCCACGTAACGTCGTGCCCCGTTAGAGCTGTTGTTGCATTACACCTTATAGGTGGGTACATCTCTGTGACAGATAAAGTGGTCCCTGTGCAGACTGTAGCTATGAAAGTGCTTTCTTATGAAAAGTGCTGGCGAAGTGCAGCGAGTTCAGAGTGTTCGTAGGTATTATTCATCTTTTCATAGTATCACAGCAAAAATTAGGGGAGTGTGGCAACAATTTTGATCATGAAAGAGGGCAGGACATGGGTTTGACGTGTCTATAAGGCCAATTACAAACTCCTCCTGAGCGTCAAGTCTCGGTTTCAAACATAAAGTGGTAAGAAAGGCTCGTTGTAGCAATTACGGTGCTTACAAAGGAAACAGAATTAATGCCACGATTTTGTGCCCATGACAGAATGGCAGTGGATTAGCACAGGGGAACAGAGTAAGAAAGTCAACGTGCTCCCGCACAGGTGCTGTCAGGACAGCATGATCCTCCCCATGACGGGTCTGGCTGCGGGCACCGTCACAGCGTAACGGTGAAGGCAGGATTGGTGAGAATGCCACTGTCTTCTGGTGTAAATAACATTGAAAAGTGCAGAAAGGGGGGAAGTGGAGCCCAGTATAACCAGTGCTGCCTGGGGGAGTCAATGGGAAAGACAGAAGAAGGCCCTCCTGCTGACCTGAGGAAAGCTTTCCTGGCCAGGGAAAAGGTATAAACTGTGTTTCACTGGATTCACTCTGTCAGTAAATGGAATTACGAAGTTTCCTCAGTTATCTGACAGATTTAGACACCCGTGTGTCAAAGTGCCTGGGAAGCAGAGAGATGAACTCAGGGCCCTGCGATGGTTGGAAGTTGGAAGTCGAGAGCCGGCCACAGAACGGGATCATGGTGGTGTGCTGACAGGAGGTCACGGCTTGGCAGGCAGTATGGCTGGGTGCAGCCACGGCAGGCCGTCAGGGGTGCCCAGAGTCAGGGGGCTCAGGCCATGCTTGCCTGCGCCTCCCACGGCTCTTACCACCTCAGGAGAGGCTGGGATGGAGGGACAGAGGGGCAGAAGGACAGAGGGATGGAGGGCCAACCCTCAGCCTCCCCGCTGCAGGCCAAGCCTGCCGACGGCCCAGCGTGGTGCCCAGGCCAGGCTCTGGGGTTGTAATGGAGCACGTGGGTGCGGGTGTGCAGGTAGATGTGTGAGGAGAGGGGAGGTGGAGTGTGTGGGCGGGTGGATGTGTGTGTGTTGGGGTGGATTTGGGGGGGATGTGCGTGTGGGGTGTGCGTGTGCGTGAAGGTGTGTGCGTGTGGGGTGTGGATGTGTGTGGGTGGAGGTGGCTCTGTGGGTATGTAGGGGTGTGTGTGAAAGGGAGGAGGCAGTATGTGTGTGTGTGTGTGGGGG
>VWZZ01006103.1:219722-319242 GCA_013399095.1 Psophia crepitans
GGGAGGACGGGGCGGAGAGCCCCCTCGGGCCCCTCTTGGCGCTGCCCGAACTTGGAGCCGCGGCTGTTCAGTACTCCCCTCGCCCCGTGTCCTCGGGCGCCGCACACCAGCCGCGTGTGACAGGGGCCGCTGGTGCACAGGACCCCCGGCGGGCCCGGGGGGGTTGTGCCGCCGAAGTTCACAGCGGCCGCGGTGCAGCAGGGCCGCGGGAGTTGGCCGGCAGCGCCGGGACTCGCAGCCTAAGGGACGGTGCTGAATTGTAGCTGTCCTTGCGCTGAATGACAGTATGGCACGTACCGGGTCCTCACGTGTGGGGGTTAAATACAAACGCAAATTAATTATCAATTAGGGCATCCTTTGAGCTGGTCTCGCTGACCCACGAGCCCTCAAAATGGGAAAGGTGACAGTGATACCAGAGGGGTGTTCTCTGCTGTGATGCTCGCGGAAGAAATGCCTCATCTGTCGTCCCCTCGGTCCACAGACTATCGGACATCTTGCAGTTTATAGTTCATCAAATTCCGCAGCCCCCCCCAAAAAAGTCAGGGCTGATTTTCAAGACTCTTCTTAAGTTCATTTGTTTACTATAGAGCCATGACTTCAGTGGTCCCTTTGGTATAAAAACATTCTGCCTGCGTGATATTTTTGGTGGCACTGACAACAGATTTGTTAGTCATGGTTATGAATATGGTAATGTGCAAGTCTTCCATTAAAATCTGCGTGCTCTAGGTAACATGGTTGAACAGCCATGTGTGAAGTCTTGCATTCTTGTTGCTGCTGCAAGGGAGCAATGTCGCTTTGAACTTCCAGTCCGTTTGATCGCTTCCTCTTAACTTTTCCATCGTATTATAAAAAATATCCGTCTTCTTGCTGGTCGAATGTGAAACCCTAAGTTTTGTGTCAGGTGCACCTCCTTGCAAGCAAGCTTATGTAATGCGGCGCCCCGTGCAGAATGCAAGAGGAGATGGAAGGAAAGATTTTTGGAAAGAGGATGGTCATGTGGCTATAGTGCCTCTGTGTGTGCCTGCATGTCGCTGTGGGTGAACATCCGAGGACGGTTATTTACTTCTGTAGACATCCTGCCTGATCCTGGGCAAGTCTGTCAGTCGTCTTCGATGTTGCTTCCCTTCTCCGTAAAATATGGCTTATTCTGTGTTACTGCTTCTCAGGGCTGTGTGAAGCTGCTCAGCAGCCCTTGACACCACTTTTCAGCCAGGGAGGTACTGTGTATATGCAAATTACTATATTGCTGTTTTACAAATGCTTTGCAGAAGTTAAAGAGGTATCTTTATGCACTTTATTGAAACTGTAGCCAGATGTCTTCTCAAACAGCTCCAAAGCAGACTAAAGGAACTATTTTCTTGAGTGATACTCCCCTGTAAAGAAATCTAGTGTCATTTCTCAAGAAAAAAAAATAAATAATCACATTTGGGTGTCATCTGATGTGTCACTCTTTGTTCTGTCCATGAATATTTGCCCTGGGTTTCTCTGCCTATCTTGGCAGTAATCATCAGCTGGAGGAACACTTCAGTCCTAGTCCGTTTAAGCTGTAAGTGGTGGATGAAGACATGAAAGAGCTTACCCTGACCATGACATCAAACTGGCCCGCTGTGAGCCCACTGGTCTCCGTGGGGTGGCTTTGCAGTTCCATCTGGCTGTACTTTTATTCTGAGATATAGCAATGATCAATACGCTATCAGCTAGGAGCCAGTCTTCCTAGGCAAGAACTGTGGCTCAGGTACTGCTATAGGACACATTTCTAGCATTAAAAGTAAAGAAAAAGGTCCAGGTGCTGTTTTGTTGTTGTCATTTTTTTAAGCTGTGAAAAGAAACTAGATGGAAAAGGACTTGAGTTTTATACTAACCTCTCATCAGCTTTAATTTGTCTTGCAAGTACATTGAACATGGACAGAATTCCATATTTTTATTACCTGGATTCTGAGAGAATTCTTTATATTTTGATGTGCATTGCTTTCATTCTAGCACATTGAAATCTCATTGGTTTTGTAATGTACTTTTTAAAAGGCATTGTTATTTTTCTTAAACATTCTGCTTTGGTAGAATCTCTGAACAGCTCCTACTCAAAATTGCATTTGAGGTAATGCAAGACACAAAATTCTTTCATTAGCTTGCTTTTTGCAAATATTTATTTTCAGACAACCTTAAAAAAATTCTTAGAATGTAATTTCTGAGGTCTTTTCATGTTGTGGATTTAATAGACAAGGTATTGTCAGCTGAGTTATGAGTCTTGCTAATAATGTAATTACGTTGTTTTTTGAGAGATACAGTTCTTGAAAACATACCTCAGAGGAGAAAATTCACAAAAGCTATGCGCAAATAATTTTTTCCTACAACAGATGGAAGAGCTCGATAATCACCACTCAAGAGTGGCTAAAATTAGTTTGAAACAGAAAAGATTATTCCTACAAGTACAGTAGTATAACTTGTACGAAATGAGCCAAATCCTACTAACTGTTATGCTGGTGTAAATACAGAGTAATTCCTTTGTCTAGAGTTTCTCCTTCTTTATGAAGTAATGTAGAACACAGGAGATTATGATGCTGTTGAATTTTGACATGTTTATAGCAAAGGTTAGTTCTTCTTGAAACCCAGTGGCAGAATCCATCCCAGAATTTATCTTCCCCCTGCCCCAAGTTCTCATGTTCACAACAGCATAATATTCACTCACTGAGACTCCAATTCAAAATTTGCTGTAATATGATTGTGGGTAGAGGGTTGCTGAATGACTCAGATGAATGTAGCTCAGAGTAAACAAACATGTAAATCATTTCTGGCTAGAGAGAGAGAAAGGAAAACATTGAGAGAGCAGAGAATAGCCAGCCTCAAGGATGAGACGTTTCTAGTGACATGATCAGCAAGGATCACCAAGTTCAGCAGGATTCAAGCATCAAAAACTCGGGACTGGATTTGCCATGATCTTTTACCTTTGGTAATGAGGGGAACCTGTATGAAGTGAGCACCTAAATGCAAGTATTAGAAGCAAGCAGAGATTTGCAGTTGCTGGGGCTGACAGACCGGTACAAAGGTGAGCAGGCTCATGTCAAAAGCTGCATTTGGACACGTTTAAATGCCCCGCCGCATGAGAGGTGAGAACCAGGTGTACTGCCTGTCTCAGAGAGGCAGGATGCTCCCAGAGACTGATTGGTAGTCTCTACAATGTCCAGTTTGGGAAAAATGTGAGCTAGGGAGTGATTCCTGGAAGTTTCTGAACCCGAAATGCTGGGTAGCAGTGTGGTGTTGGTATGAGTAACTGCAGAAGGATTCAGACCCAGCTTGTGGTTCAGATTAAGAAGTACCAGAGCAAGTCAGTGGCCTTGAAACAACTGTAGGTTTCTTCTTAGCTAGGTGAGTCTCTAGCACAAATCAGAGCAAGGCAAAGGCTGTTCCCATTTGTTTTTCCTGCCAAGGGAGATGACCAGTAAGCACAAATCACTACAACAGAGCATCTTGCCAGTCAGGTCCTCTGTTGAATGCCCAGACCCAGTGCAGTTAAAAGGCATAGGAAGATGGAGCTGTCTCTGTGTGTGGAAGAACTGCAGTCACTGGAAAGCTGGGGCAGAATTTTTATCCTTTTCAGCTGTCTGAGCTATTACGCTTCAGTGTGTTTTCAGGGTAAGTTAGGTTAAGTTCCCTCTTGGGGAAGCAAGAAATGTGCTGGCATCCGGGGTTGAAATGAGGAGAGCTGGGGCTGGTCTCCTTCTGCTGCACGAGGATCAGTTCCCCACAGCTCTGCCTCCCTGCTGGCTAACCTACCTCCTGTTTTGGCCACCTTTACCATCATGGTAAAGAGAGGATGCTGTGGTGTTGTGTGAGTTGTTCAATGTGAAACCTGTGCTCTTCTGGAGAGTTCCTGTCTTTGAAAGCAGCGAGGAGTCCTTAGAGTGAAGAGTGGCTGTAGGTAGGACATCTCTGCAGTCTTTTCTATGAGACTATGGCTGTGAAGGGGAGGAACTGGAGACACAAGGTATATTTCTCTGTGTGTATGAGTAGCAGGTAGACCTCAGTCCTCATTTCTCCATTTTTTATTTTCTTTTACATCAGCTTTTATGTAGTGTTGGTCACAGTGGTCACGATAGGAGACTTAGATTGTTAGATATGTATTATTATTTATTCTCAGCTCAGTCTCGGGATTCAAGCCAGAAAGTTACTTTGTCCTTATCCCCTTCTCCCTTCTCTCAGTTTCTCTCCTTCTTCATGTGCAGTGAATATGTTCCAGTGAGAACTGAAGCAATTTTCTGGCCCCACTCATGTGACCTGCATCCCTTTTGCATCCTTAGAGAGGAATCTGATTTACTGTTTGGCAAAGACTGACTTAAGCACCTGAATAGAGTCAGATATGTTTCCTATCATGTCTGCTAATTAAATTGTAATGCTCATTACCACAGGATGCTGTGGAGGGCAAAACCATACGCAGGTTGAAAAAGATGAGACGACTTCACGACGAACAGAGAGTGGATAGGAAACGCGATGGTCTGGACGTAACCGCTGGCTCTCTCTGCTATGAATTGCCAGACGCAGGGAGAGTGCAGAAGGGAACAGTCGCTGTAAATGCAGTGGACACAGACTGCTGCCCATCACCAGAGATAACATCCTGGAATAGCAGGACCATGGGTCTAATCTATTCCTGTGTTCTCCCAGCACCAACACACATAGCTTGCTAGAACAGCAATTCACTTCCTTCTCAGTAAAATAAAGAGGGAAGAACAGAGCTCATGGAATAGTGTTTACTGGGCATTTCGGTTCCAGAATGACAAACAGAGTAGAGATTTCAGCCTGCTCTCACAGGTATTAATGGATTAACGTAGGAAGCTGCAAGAATTTCATTGTGTGAAGCCTTGCTGGCAAAGCAGTGTGAGAGGATGAAGCCATTTGGGGCTCGGGGCTCTGGCTGGGACAAGAAGATGAAATAATTCCACTCGCTCATTCAATCTTTGTGTCCTGTTCGTTCTGGTTTGTGCTGCATTATGAAATGGAGGTGCTGATCTCTTACTTAGCCTGAAGCTGCAGTTAATGGAAATACCTGTATTATGTGTATTGGGGTATTTGAAAGTTTCCAGGTGGAAAGACCTCCAGGTTTATAAAATTGCCCTAACGCCCTAACATTGTTCCTAATGGGAACAAGAGGAATAAAGATTCCTAGGACGTCAGCGCCTTGTCACTGACTCTTCACCCATTTCTCTTGGGAGGTCGAGTTAGATGCAGGGACATGGTCACTGAATAAATGGACAAGGGGCTGTGAGATGGGTCCCAAAGGTACAGCTAGGAAGGCTATTTCAAAGAGAAGCATCTGCTGTAAGAGAGATTTTTTAACAGTGGAGGAGAGGTTACACTGCAAAGGAAGTAAAGCCTGATCTAGGGAAGAGGAGGAGGGCAGGGGAATGCAGAGAATGTTTGAACAAAAGATGTGAAGTTCCTGTAGTATATTTAAGATTACAGCAAAAATCCTTTACCCAGATCTTTCTTTCCTGTATAACACCATCAGGGGATCCTCATTTAGGAAGAGCAAACTGAGTCCCTGAAGAATCCTAAAAGTCTTCCTAAATTTGCTTCTCCTGCAAACTTGCTTCCCTGTTTCTTCAGCAAGAATCAAAGACCAGCCTCCCTCTTGGGAAGGTCTGTGAGGGCCATATCTGGAGCTGACTGTGCCCAGCCAGCAACCCTGTTCTTCTCTCCAGCCTCCTGGTTCCTCGGCAGAGAGAGCAGCTCCCCTGGGGTCCTGGCTGACACCCCATTGCCATCTCCTGCTGTCAGGGGGATGCACAACAGGAGATAGATAGAACACAGCCACATCACTCTTCCTAACAGACCCTGCGTGCCCCTCTGTGCCACAGCTGAACAGGCTTCTCAGACTCAAGGTCTAAAACAAGTGTATGCCTTAAAATGCACATCTTTGTGTAAGGTTGGAGCTCTGTGTTTATGGAGTGTTAGGGCAAATGTTCTGACATTTGTCTGTGGGTTTCTATTGATCTTGAAATCACGCCAAGTTTGAAATGATACCTTTCCAGCTCCCCTTACTTCTTCACCATATACAGGGATTGATGCTGGTGCGCACACATGCACGCTACTAAGATTACATGAAGAGTTGGTGACAAGAAGCGGTGTGTTACGGTCCTGCAGGCACGCGCGTCTGCGCACACGCGCAAAATGGCTTCACTTCCACATTATCTCCTGCAGTTTTCCCTGCACCCTGTCGGTAACCTAATCAAACAGGCTGAGCAGCTGGTGAGTGGGCGCCTTGCCTGTCAAAGACATGGGTATGAATATCAGCAGTCAACAAGCCATCACATTAGCTATTGGCACAAAATGTAATTAGTGAGGGTAGACACCCCTCCCAAAAATAAACCCATTGCTGTCCACAGAAGCCACATGAACCCCTGGTTGACTGAAATAGTTTGGGAAAAGAACGAAGTTGAAGAGTGGCTTGGCTGAAAGTAATATATTGCAGGATGCTGCAATGGATGGAAGGAAGAGGTGTTTTAGAAGTCTTCTGGCTCTCTTCATGCAAGGATTTCTGCCCAATTTCCAGTCAAAAATAGTTCGTCTACACTGGCCATACATCTATGGAGTGGGTCAGGTAGCACAAATACTTACGGATCTTTCTGGGTTGTCTTCTGATTTTGCCGAAGATTTGAATGTATTCATGAATGGAACAAGACAGAAAATGTCTTCCTACAAAAATCTTACAGGTTCCCAAAATGTCACTCCAGCCTACATAACAGTCGCCAAGCCCTGAAAGTTTGTAATTATTTATGCAAAATGGAGCATCTAGAGAAGCCAGGAGCCTGGTACTTAAATCACTCAGCAGAGGACTGGGGAATGAAAAGGGAAGGCTGGGATTCAGGCCACCAGCTCACATTCAAGGTGGGCCTGGCCCAAAGTCTGTTTGGTCTTTCTTGTGTAGAAGAAAGATCAGATTTGTCAGAGCTGTTAGCTCTGTTTGGTCCCTGCTCAGAGACATTTCCAGTCCAAGGCTAAGCTCAGTGCTCAGAATTCCCAGTTCTTGCCTGGCTGAAGGGAAATACGGCTCTAATCTACCTGTCCTCTTTCCCCAGTCCTGGGACTGGCCATAGGTTGAATTGCTGGTGAAATCTGAAGGGACCCTCTGGGCCTGTGAGGTGAGCACAGAAACAACAGTGGGGAACAGAAAAGGTCCCAAGAACTTTACTGAGCTTTGGGTCTGAGCTTGAAGAACAATGTTGGGTTTTTTTCAGATGTTCTTGCTGTTCTCTGAGTGGGTTATTTTCATTCTTTGTTAAAGCCCAATAGCTGACGGCACCAAAATTCAGAGTGAAGCATTTGGGGTGTAATGAAGGAGCAGGGTTGCTGCCGTGACCTTCCCTTGCACATTTGTATTAATCTTTCTCTCTTGCAAAAATCAGCTGGAAAGAAATCTCCCTCTCCTGTGGCACTGACCCATGCAGAGCAGGCCCGTTCGGGACTGGTTTGTGTGTTTGCTTTTTTAGGATCAGAGCCTTTCTTTTTTCCCTGGTTCTGCATGCAGAGCTTCTCCTCAGTGACCGGAGGTGCGTATGTGGAGCAGGGACACCTGCCTTCACTGGCGTGGCAGGCGACTTGTGAAGGTGACCTCTTCAGAAGCATCTTTCCGTCCCTCTCAGAACGGGGCCTGACTCAACCCAGGAGTTTGGGCTTGTGCTCAGGCTCAGCCCTCGGTAAGCATGGAGTTACAAATGGCTGGATAAAAGCTGAGTGTGTTGTTTTGCACTGTGACAGGCTGAGGTGAAGGCTGAGGGAACAAAGGGTTTGCTCCAGACAGAGTTACAGGGATGTGATGCCTGCAGTCCTGCTACATAGCCCCTTTCATGGCAGTGCTCTTTTAGAGTCTTTTAATCTGGTTATTCTGCTTGGCTGAAGGCCTTTAGCCACCAGACTTGCAGCGCTGAGGCTGCGGTGCTGTGAGAGGATCCTGTGCATGATTGTTTCTACATTTGATCCGGAATAAGATCGCAAACACCTGTCAAATCTCTGCTGCTGTGAGATTATTCACAGCAGCTACATAGTTAGATGGATTTTGTTGTTGTTTATAGACATTGCAGACCCTAATCCAGGTTCTACAAATGGCTCTGGTATTCCTGGATGTTTGGCCAAACACGTTTTTGTCAGCAATGGCTTGTAGACTGTTCTCACACTTTTGTGGTGCCTGTAGGGAAATATGGGCAGCCAGAAGATGTGGCTCTCCTTGATCCAGACACTGATGCTTGAGCCTGAGAGCCTGCTCTGTTCAAATACCCTCTGGTAGTATTGGCAAGCTGAGTGCTGTAGCAGGCATTACAGCATGGGGTTTCCTCCCTTTTCAAGTGATAACCGTGCATGAGTGGGTACACGCTGGGGCGTGCAGCAGTGTGCAGTCACAGAGCAGTGGGCCTGGTCCGTAGTGTGTTCCTATGCTTAAATGTTGAAGCGTTATGAAGAGAATGTGGAGTTCGAAAGAAATGGAATTAGGCTTTTAGCTCTTGTTCATTCCTGGAAAATCTGGAGTATGTTAAATAGTATTAATACTGTGCCCATGTTGCACTTGCTGTTTAAGTCTGCTTTATGCATTGAGCCTCTTAACATAGAGTTAGGATACCTTAGCAGCTTTGTCACCTATTTTACAGACAAGGAAAGAGAAACACAGCAGCATGCCCATGATCATGCAAGATCAAGAAGTCAAAGCCAGGTCTTGTGCTTCCTTGATGCCTCTAGTGGAGGGTGTCCCTGCCCATGGCAGGGGAGTTGGGACTAGATGATCTTTGAGGTCCCTTCCAACCCAAACCATTCTGTGATTCTATGCCACACAAAGCTGTCACTGAGTTCAGATTATTAATTCAGAAGCAAAAGAACAATGTGCTACTAGTAACATGGTTACACGAGGGACACCAACATGCTGTGTAGATTTTGTGATGGATGGATTCTCATTTTAATCATCTTTTATATAATATGTCTTTGTGAGTACTACATGTGGAATCAAGTCATAAAGAACTGAGACTTCAGATGGGGGGCGGCACAAAGCCCAGCCCGCTTCCCACAGAGAGACCATTAGCAGTGGTGCAATTGCACACGCACACATCGTGTTGTTATGACCAGCTTAAACTCAACATTGAACACGTCCAGTGCTAAAATGAGGCTGGCAGTTGGGAAAAAACTAGGATATTTATGAAATAATTAGGAAACACTCTTAAGTGAAGGATCCAAGCAAGGGAGTTTGTAGAAGAAGCTCCTGTAGGAGTCTCTAGAAGAAACGTGCAGGCTGATTCTTTGCTTCTGTCTTGCTGGATGATGGGGAACAGATCAAGCTGTGGGGTAGTCTTTTTTTTTTTTTTCATTACATAGGTGTCAGTCGTATTGCTGCTAAGGTCAGCCCAAAGCAGGGGTAAATGACTGAATTGTAATCTGCGAATATGGAAAGTGAAGAATATGGGCAGGTCTTCTCTTCAGCAGAAGCAGTCTTTTGTAGGAAAGATCAGTTATAAATATCATGGATAACTGAAGCTATTCAAAAGTACTGGTTTGTTTCCAAATTAACCAACACATAAGTAGACCTACTCTTTTCTCATTTAAATTCATGCTTTTTTTATCTTGGTTTGGATCCAGAGGCCTGATCTACTGGTTTTTATCCAGCACTCCTGTTGAATCCATATGGATCAATTATGATTATCAAGAGCACCAGGTTGGTCCTAAAAGCAAATCTCTCGCACATGAAAAATGAACCTTGGAAAAAGCCTTCTCAGGCTGCAGAATTTTTCTAGCCTAGATAGACTGACCACCTCCGTGCAATGGGGATGCTGGAGACAGAAAGGGGTGTTTGAATACCAGAAGGTTTTTTTAGTTTAACCATCTCAGTTTTCATAGATGTGTGGAGAATGACTGCACTTTGCATGAGTGCCTCAGTCAATGGCAACTCATAAATACTAAAGAAATGGACTGTTCCTGGTGGAAACCCAGTTATTTGTTCACATTAGACCAGCCTAGTATGTGTTTGTAGCACATTAGGCACAGTGCCTTTCCTGTCTGGGCAACTGGGGAGACCTTATAGGGCAGAAAAATATGGATTTAGCCCGTAGGAAATACTCGAACCCAACTGTATGTGATTATTTCAGTAAAGAAGTTATTTGTATTTGTTACAGCCCAGGAACATACCATGACCTAAACATCTTCTTTACCCTCCTGGGTAATGTCAGTACAGGCTTTGCAGACCACCCTCCAGTGTTTCCTGTTACCAAGACACCCTACTTCTGCATACATACAAAGGCGCCGGGAGATGGTCCTGCAAATTTGTGCTTTATTTGGTCCGAAAGCTCCCCTGCTGCTCACATCCAAGCCCTGGTGACATATGGATAGAGACATACTCCTGAATTGGCACTTGTTCTCTTCTCTTGCTTTTTTTGGGGGTGCTGAGTGGGGAAGATAGAGCCCAAAAGTGAGACTAACTCAAAACATAGCAGGCTTTGGGGCCGAGAACTGAGGAAGTTCAATAACAGCATGTGATAGACTACATCGGTGGTACATGAAACGAGAAGCAAAGCATGGAAATACTTTGATGTGCTTCCAAAGCTTTGCAATACCTCCCCTGCTGAGTTAGAAGAGAGGTTTAATTTGGTGAGTCTAGTCCATGGCATCGGCACAGTGTAATGAAGCAGGAAAGAGTCCAGAATAGTGGCTTCTCTTTTCAGTTTTGCCCGTGCAATTAAGAATTATGTCACTGAAGTCAGCAAGACAAGTGAATCTGCATAAGCAGAATGAGATTTAGAGTAGGTAAGATGCATTTGAAACAATTTGGCTCTGCTTTGTCTGAAGTAATGTGAAGGAAGAGCATGGTAAATTCATAGCTAACACTAGAAAGGAAAGTAGGAAAGGAAGTTAAAAGGAGAGCTCTAAGTATTTTCTTGCACTGAAATGACATATAAATATATACAGACTTAATTAGGAGAAGGTTACTTGAAATCTCAAAGCCAGCTATCAGCTTCTCACTTTCTCACAATATTTTGTTACAGCCTACTATAAAAAAGGTGTTTAATTAAAACAGATTTATTCATCCAGTCATGCAGGCGTTACAATGAGACACTGTTTCCAGAACTAGGGTCTTTTTGTTCCGCTTAACGGGAAGTAACAATATCATGGAAAAGGTATCTCCCATGTTAACAGGCGATACTCATCCCCTGTACCTTCGCATTGGTTCGCTCTGTGTCTTTGCCCGGAGCCTAGCAGACTGCAGACGCACTGTGAGATTTTGTCCCGCGTTTTATGTGTGTAAAGGGAGGATTTTCCCTGAGATGTTTTCAGTTGCAGTGCTGTAGATGCTTATATTGCTTACTTAGACTTCTCTGTGTGCCCTAAGGATTTGCAGTCCTATGCTAATGTAATACATAGAGTCACCTTGACTTCACATTTATCGGCTTATGCAAGTGCTAACCTTTTACTGCACTGCAACAGAAATGTCATTCCTGTTCAGCCTCGAGATGACAAACAAACAGCTTCATTGTCAGTAACAGATTTAGGAGGCTGGCTGGCTCAGTGGCGGGTGCGGTGGCTTTGGGAGCGTAGTTCTTCTCAAACACTACCCAAACCAGAGTGGGCAATCTTGGATTTTTCCCCAGGGAGGGATGGTGTTTGTTTGTTTGTTTGTTTGTTTGAGTAGTTTCACCTTTTTCAGGTTTTAAGGAGGCTTCAAGCACACTTGAGGTATGCTGAACATTTCATGCCAGCTTTCCGTTCACTGTCTGTGACATGACTTGGTGCAGCTTTTGCGCTTGTTTTGGGGCAGCTTGAACTGTAGGATCCTTGGCAGGAATGCAGTATCCGTAGAGCTATCACTGCCCCTCATTTTCTTTTATAGAAATTTGAAGTCCAGAATGAGATTTGGGAAGTGTATGTGCTAGCTGAAACTAGCTACTAAATACAAAACTGTTCCTTTATTATAGTTACAGAAAGGGACCAGAAGAATGAGGAGACTTGAGAAAACTGTGGACCTGAATACTTTCGGTGAAGCCAAATGTAGTCCTGTTTGTAGCTGAGCCAGTAGGGATGCAGGGTTATTCTAAAGAGTCAAAGAATTAATTTTAGATTTCTGACACCGTACGCCCAAGCAAAATCAGGCTCAGGATTTTAATCAGTCATGCAGTCCATCTAGGAACAACTCAGAATTTGAGGAAAGTCTCCATTTTCCCTTGCAGTGATGCATGTAACATGTCATGTCTTCCATGGATACTCTTTCTGCAGTCATTTTTGCTGTTCTGTTATGAAAACTTGATTGTGGGTAATAAAATTTAATGGACAGTGCTCAAGAATGCTTACAGCTAATTAGATGAACAAAAAACTGTGTAAAATAGGATTGTAACTAACCATAGAGCTTAAAATTATAGAACTGTACATGGTCATTATAACCGTGCCCATTGAAAGTGTAAGTGAAAAAAAAATCCCCAGGTCTTCATTTAATATCTTTGCCAGTTGTTTGTTATACAAGCTGGCTTTAGCCTTTTGGATGTGTTTTTTAATCAGACACTTTATCTGCTTTATGTGTCTGGAAAGAACAGTGCTGACAGTATCTTGAAAATGAGAGCTGTGCAGCGAGAGAAAGTTATCGAAGCTGGGAGGAAGGCAAAAATGAATTGCAGAAACAGAATACATTCCTGTTACAGCAACCAAGACCAGGGCCTCTTGGTGTCCTTACCTGTAGCCACCACCGGCGATGCCATATACTGTAAAACCAAATGAGAGAAGCAAAGAGAAGTGCAGATCTGAAAAACTGCGTGCCCAAAGGTGCACCAGAAAGGCTGTGGAAAAATCCCCAGTTTGCTGTGTCACTGGGATGTGGCTGTCACATAGATCAAATGCTGCCGCTAAAACTCCCAGCTGGAATCCTCATTTCTTTTCAACCCCAGAGAAGCTCTCAGGCACCCCAAGGATTTTACCCACCCTTTATTTGATGGAGTATGCTTTCTAACAGACAGACCAAATTCTGGTGAGAACCCCCAGACCCTTCACCTGACTGACAGGAGAAGCCAAAGTCAGAGCAGAGCTAGGGACTAATCTCATTTCCCACGCATTAATTCTGCTTGTTTTGCTGTAGACCTGATGATCTGTGAGAAACTCGGCTGACGTGGTTATGCTGTTTCTGCAGTCATCCCAGAGGCTGTGCCCAGCTCTCGTGACAGCTTTGAAGGTTTGTGGAAAGCTAAGCCTCAGGTAGATGGACGGTGGGGATCTTAGCTTGATATTCATTTCTCCAGTCAATGTCAAAAGACCTGCTCCTCTGGAAATAACTCTCAGAGGGAGGATTACTTTGTGAATGCTGTGTTCACAGCAGGAGGTAGGTCAGAGTCCAGGACTGGGGTCAGACTGAGCAAGCCGAAGGTGGAAGTGCCTCTCCAGTCTCTACTTATTAAAGTAACATATGCCAGGTAAAATGGTGTCTGAGTGACGTCTGACATCTGCAGTGGTCCCTCCAGCACTTTGCAGAGTGTCTGTGTGTTTCCTGTGTTTCAGTGCACCTGGAGCATAGCTCCCTTTCTGTTCACTTTTTGTACCGATTTTGTTCATGCAGCCCCTTTTGGTTGGGGCAGAATAGGTGAGGGTGTCTTCAGACATCACCCAAGCATGGAGGTAGGAAGGATAAATAATGCAAACTGGTAACTTTCCATCTCTGCTCTTGTATGAGGACTGGAATTGCAATCAGCATTGATACCTTGATGATGGCGCCCCAGAATTAGCCCCTCACTGAGATGAATGGGACTGTTCAAACCTCTTTGAGCCTTTTGTTCCTTTCCCAGGCTCTCCGCTAGCTCCTGTAGCTGTCTGAGCATCAGATACCCAAGTTTTCAGAGTTTCTTCACAGCCGTCGTAGGTGGAAGCTTTCAGATAAGAAATCAAGAGGAAAAAAAGCAAGAGGAAGCCAAAAGAAAATGAAGATTTGAGCGAACAGTGCCTGTCAGAAGAGACTAGCAGTACATCATCACCATACATCTGCTGCACCAGTGCCTTGTTCTAGGGAGAACACCGGTAGGGAAAACAGCTGTGCTGTAGGGCTGAAGCCTTACTCTCCTCTACAGACTTCCACACGTAGTTCAGCTGTCAGTCAGTGGTTAAAGCATGGGCCTGGAGTGGAGGGGCGTTCTTTGCTGGCCGTAGACGTCCTGTCAAAACTTGGTCGTGTCTCCTGCTTTTCTTTACCTAGAAAATGGGTATGATGATACTTTCTATTTTGCAGCCCTAACCAGATGTGTTCGCAAGCAAGGATTTGCAGGAGGAGAGCCCTTAGGCCCAGGGCTTTAAAGAAAAAGGAAGGAAATTTGAAAATAGTGCCTGTCTGGTAATATACATGCTGTTTGCATTTCTGTCTATAGCCACAGTTATGACTGTGCTTAAATAAAGTTGTCTAGTGTGTAACATATTTTCTCAGCTGAATTTAAGCTCTGCGTGGCAGTAGTAGAGGTGTCTTGTAGTAGAGAAGCTTCAGCAGGCCTTGGCTGTAAGTAGGCACGTATAGAAATGCATTTCTCCTCTGCCAAAAGTGCTGTTAAAATTG
This sequence comes from Psophia crepitans, assembly GCA_013399095.1. NCBI lineage: Eukaryota > Metazoa > Chordata > Aves > Gruiformes > Psophiidae > Psophia > Psophia crepitans. The sequence goes on from VWZZ01006103.1 coordinate 234,262, forward strand.
GTGGCTGTTTTATCTGATTGAGTCAAAGGGATCCTCTCATGCTACATGTGAACCAGGGTGTATGATATCTAGCTGGCATGATTTAATGGACTTACAAAACTGTCTTCATGGAGAGTCCCCACTGATGTTTCTGCATGGTGTTGACTGAGTGATAACACCCTTTTAGTTTTATAAATAGCAGAGAAGGAGATCCTTAAAGCGTGCGGGTGTGAGTCAGTGTACAAAATGCCACCGTTGCTCTGACCTGCCTGGTTCCAGAGCAGAGCACAAAGACATCCCTTGCTGCACAGACCATGCTGGCTTTTCCCCAGCCAGGATAGAGAAGGTGGTGCCGTGGCCTGCAGAGAAGGTCTGGCCTGCCCAAAGCAGCCATACAGGACTGCCAAGTCCATGGGCTCCAAAGCCCCATTTCTCCCCTCTCTGCCCCATATCTCAGATCTGCAAACTTTGCCTTAAAGTTAATGAGATTTTTAAACCTAGAGAATTTGGGACACTTCCTGTCTGGGTTCTGCATCAATGAAGTTCACTCAGTGACTCACACTCTTTACTTCACACCCTAGAGGCTAGAAACTTTTTTTTTTCCCAAAAGAACACATTCTCATGTAATTATTGAACTCCCAAAGCTCAGGGCTGAAAATAAACCCCAGCAAATGTGGCTAGACTCCCAAGGAAGTGACAAGCATGGCATGACTGTAATCTAGTGTACTCTAGTCGTGCAGAATGTGAACAGTTATGGAGAGCACATAACCCTGGGGAAAACTGCTCTCCTGGGGTGAAACAACTCCTTGATAGGCTGCTAGGAGTGATACTGATCACCTGGCCTTCCCAGGCTTGCTCAGCCCTGACTGCACGGTGTAGTTTATCCTCAATCTCAATGCCAAAACTGTTCCTTTCAGAGTCACTTTACAGATAGTGCATTGCTGCTCTATTGGCAGAGATCAGTATCTCATAAGCCATCTGTACTGTAAGAAACAATGCTATCTTGTCAGGAAGACAGTGAGAACGATATCCTACTTGTTGTATATCTGTGATATAGTAGGCATCCAGGAAAGACAGGCACATAAAAAGCACAGCTAAAGGTGCCTCAAGAATGCATATATAGGGAGAAACCCCAAGAAGCCAAGAACAAAGACATTCTGCAGGTAGATGTCATTTGGGTAAATTAAGCAATTAGTCACCTTTCTTCTTTGCAGGTTCAGTGCTCACTATTCATTTCATGTGCAGTAAATCACAATTTTGATGTACGGCTACTGTGATCTGACTTATGCATTACATAGAAGCCAGGAAAACCTAAACCAATTCTGCAAAGCAATGTTCAGGGAAAGCAGAAGAGCCTTGTAGGTACGTGCGGCGGAGAGGTCACAGCTTCTGCCTCGTAGGGACCACACATTGTCTCATGCCTCATTCCTTTGCTCTTCTGCAAAGAAGTATAGCTCTTCTGCCTGGGAGAGATAGCTGAGAGATGCCCAAAGGACAGGACGGGGACAGAAGTCTGTGGCACCCCAGTAACTCCCAGCAGGTTCCAGACACCACTTACAAGGGGTAGCTGGAAGAAAGCAGAAGCAAAGAGCCTTTACAGAGCCTTGGAGGGGAAAAGAGATCAGTATCAAGAGAGGAAAAGAAAACTAGTAGAGACAGCTGTGGTAATTACCACTTCAGGGGTGATTTTCATTATCCTGCAAGATCTTTCTCTCGACAGAGATCAGGCAGAAAAGGGGAAAGTGAAGCTGTGTCAGAAGAGACCTGAGAGGGAGGAGGAGGAGGCAGAAAGGGAGGACAGGATGTCCACTCAAGAGAACCTGGGAAAGAAAAAGTAATGCCCTGAACTGGTCTGTGAATCCAACAGTGAAGATAGACCCAGGGGCAAGGTATTTGTTAACTGTTTTCCTTTTAAAGTTTGCAAAACATTAGTATTTTAAATAGTTTATTCTTCATTAGCATAATTAAGAATACACAAGTCTAAACTCACTGAAAACAGAATTAACAAATTAGCAGGTGCAGGGGTTTGGAAGCAAGAGGTTTGGGAAAACAGAGCTTGCAAATGTCGGCATTAAGTAGAGCAGTGAAATCGTGCCAAGCCTTATTTATGGATTTGTGCATTTCCTTTGCATAGGCCCACCCCTGCAGCCAGAGGAATACAGCTCGATTTAAACATGAACCCCCTGCAGTTGTACTGTAGCTGAGCCTAAAACTGAGAGCGTACAAAATAAATCTCTTCTGAAGAAAAACTGACAAGCCTCACCTCAGATGTCTCTTGAAAGCTGAGATATCTTGAATGAACACTTAACCGAACAGGAAAGCAAACTGCAAAATTAAATCCAAAAGAAAATGGGAGAAAATTTTAGAATAGTGTCTCGAAGAAAGAAAATAAAAAAAAAGCAGCAACGTTAAGTTATACTGCAGACAAAAATTTGCAGAGGAAGAAAAAAGCACTCTACACCCATGTGAGAAGTTCCCCTTAGGAAGACCAGGGACTGATTTCCAAGATAACGTCCTGCAGATTTTTCAGCATGTGACGTGGTAGCGCTGTAGAATACTTAAATAAGGTGTTTCCCTAGTAAGGCAGGACATTTCCATTTTTTATTGTCACTTCTTGTGCAACCTTTCCTGGGACAGAGCTACTGCCCCACCATCAGGACGTGGCCCCGGGAGAAGTAAGAGACTGGAAAAGGGTGCCAGCAGGCTTCCTCTGCAGGGTCATGGGGCAGGACTGCAAACTTCGGCCTTGAGCCCAAGGAAGAGAGACTGCAGTATTCCTGCTAACCACAGCGGCTGACGGAAAGGTGAGGAGCAGGTGTGGGCAGAGGCAAAGCTCCTGCTTGGTTCTCTCTGTACAGAAGGCAACAATAGGGCAGGGAAAGAGCATTTCACATCTCGTGGGGCTTGGTGACTCAGCTCCCCTGGAGGCATTCTGACTCCAGATCGCTCTGGCATTGTGCTTGTCTCAGTAGACACCAGAGGATCTGTTACGTGCATTAAGCTATACATATACATGTATGTGTATGTGTATTTCTGGGCAATTCTGGCCAGTTATCACTTGCTGTCATGAAAGGATGAAGCAAGTCACTTCACTTCTGTTTGCTGTGGATTTCCCATTGGTACGATGAGAGGATGAAAGCGGTCTGTTTTTTTACAAGTACTTTTGGATCTGTGGCTGAAAAGTCACGTAGAGATGGGTGTTATTATTATTGGTAGCCGAAGGGCACAATGTACACTTTGCACACTTAGCAAAGGTTAAGAAATGAAATGGTTACTCCTACAAATCTCTGATCCAAATTTCTGACTTTATAAACCCAAAATGGTGGTTGAATAGGCAAGGTTTATACTGGAGGTATTATTCAGGAACCTTATTAGGACATCAACAGAAGCAAGTATCTGTCCTCTGCATTTCTTTACTTACAAGCAGTATAAGAGTGTTACTTCTCTTCCGTGCTGCCTTATGTCTGTGCAGCATTTTTTGTGTCTTTTAGGTTGGCATGCTTAATTCTCTTGAGAACAACATTTTTCCATTTTAAATGAATGTGTTTTTATCTCCTCCAACCTTTCTGTGCGTCTTCAAAAACTGTCCAGTTTGCAGTTCTAGGCTCTGTCCTGAGCTATCTTAATGAACTAGGATTTGGCTTTTCTTCCTTATTTTATCTGCAGGCTGTTCTGTTTATTATCAATGTCAGGGGAAGCTCCCTCCCACTTTCTTTCTATGAAGATTTCTCTTTTTTCTGTACAGCATTTCCACCTCCCCATAAAATACCCCCCTTTACTGCCCATCTGAGGCAGTCATTTGAGACTGTCTCACCAGAAGTGGCAGTGAAGGATGCTAGGACCAGGCCTGACTTGTGCAAAATCACGACTGAGATAAACTGTGATTGCACTGCCACTGCAATCTGTAATGCTAAGTCTCCATCATTTTAAAACGGCCCATTCAGCGAGACCTTTTGCTGTAGAAGTGTTTCTCCTCAGTCCTACAGCCATCCAGGTGGCTCAGAGTACAGGGTTTGCTGGCGAGGTGTGCCTGGGTCCAGCATGCTGGGGAAGCTGCGCAGCCACGGGGCTGCAGCCGCGGGAGAGGGGACTGTGCCCTGCATCGGCTGGTGCTAGTGAAGGAGAGGGAATCCGCCCGTGCCAAGCTGTGCTCCATTCAAACCAGTCACCTGCTCCGAGTGTTCAAATATTTGGATTTTTCAGAATTTTCTTTCTCTGTCTGGAAGCCCCCTAAGAAATCTTTCTTTCTCCTGTGAAGGTTTTAGAAAGGGGAGATGTCTGAAAGCTCCTTCCCTTTCCACAGAGCGTAGGCACACAAGAGTCACTGCCAGGCACTAGCACCCTCATGGGAGTGGGGCAGCGGCTCTTGGCCCGTCGGGAGCTCTCTTTTTGGTCCCATTTCTGCAAATGACTGCGGAACGCAAGTGGTGTGCTTGCTGCCCTTGGGGCACAGATTCCTTGTGTTCCTGTCCCCAGTGTTCTGTAGCTGCAGGGAATCTGGCTTTTAATCCCTTGTATTTACCATAGTTTGGAAATTAACTCGGGAAAGCAGTATTCATGGGTCTTGCACTTTTTCCTCTCTGAAAGGTGCTGCAGGTGAACATGGTGTTGTCTAAACCAGCTTTTCTTTGCAATTGGGAAACAATTCTGTGAGAACTGAGCACATGATTTTTCCTTCCAAGAACCTCCAGTCTGGTTTGAATGACAAAATTAGGAACAAAACTAAAGTGGAGCCAGAGCTAGAGTTACTACTGCGCAGTAACCCCGGAGGCTGTCGGCACAGGGGGCTGCAGGTGATGGCTGCACGCGCTGGGTCTCAACTGTATTTTCACACGGGTGCCAATGAAAACAGTTCCAGCAGAGCTTGTTCAGAAATGGTAAGTGATAACCACTAAGAAATCCACCCATTACTGAGATGAGAAACAGAGCCTAAACAACTGTCACTGTCAGTTGTTTACAGCTTGCTGTAACTGCCCTTTCCTCATCCTGGCAACTGGGCTATAATCTTGTATTTTCCTTTTGTGACTGGGTGGGTTACTTGCACTTTCAGCCAGGCTGAGGCAGGTCTAACACTCCATACCGCCATCAGCTCTCCTAGAGGTGATGTTCACAGATTATCTCGTCGATTGAAGAAATGATTACCGGCAAAAAAAATCTCTTCAATAGCTACAGCAGCTAGAGATTGCAGGCAGCAGGCGCAGAAACTGTGGCCGTAGAGCACAGCGATGATAATGATGCCATGCCACATTAGTGCTGCATTAGTAGATAAGACAATGGGGCAGCTTGCTTGACAGTATTTCTCAGTTCAGTTGACATCTCTTTTTTGTTATTAGATGGTGGAAAATTAATAGATAGCCCATCTCTAAAGAGTAGGGGACAGAGCAATGACGTCAGACAGGCAAAATAAGCTTTCTGTTCTGTCTGGATTTGCAAAGATACATACTATGAATATATNCTTTTTTTCCTTTTTCTTTTTTTTTTTTTTAAGATCACAATGGTACCTTTTTATTTATTCACATCTGTGTGATGGCTGTGTGGAAAGAAGGGGGAGAATTACAAACTGTAAATACTTCATTGTTAGAGCAGCTGCAAGCATGTGCTGCACCCGTTCCATCACCAGGAAGTCATTTTAGTAGCTCAGACTGATTTTTGTTGAGGTAATACTGAAATATTGATGGGTCAATACTCCCCCCTCCCTTCACCTCCTAAACAGGAGCTTTGCAATTGGCTCTGCAGCAGAGGTTGTTTCTGTCATCCTTTCCCTTAAGGCACGCTGGAAGCTGTGTGCTGCTTTCAGGACAGATGAAACCAAACCTGGGCTCCCTAGACTCTGCAAAGACCACACCAACGGAGCCGGAGATAGACAAGGATGTTGCTCATCCTGAATCCAGGGATAACTATTGGCCTGCGTTCTGCATGGCTACTTGGGCTGTGTGTGAATCACAACAGCAAGGAGTAGATGTCCTGTTTATTATTGCCCAGAGACCAGAGAAAGCACTCTGGTCAAATATATTAGTAACTTTCCTGGAATGCAAACCCTCTCTATGTGTGCATAGAATGAATTTACAGTTTGATAAATTCAGGCAGGCTTGGTATTAGCTTTTACTGTCATTTCCCAAGAAAAGGTACTGTTTGTTGTTTGAATTCCCAACATTTTGAATAATAAGGTTGAGCAGCCTCATACCACTTGCTCACAGGCTGTAATGTCCTCTGGCTTTAGCCCATATATCTAGGACTTGTCCAGATTAATATGAAATGCTGCAACTTCTTCTGTGCAACTAGATTGAAACTAATGAAGCTAATGAAGGTTATATCACAAACTAGAGGTTTCCCAATACTGTTTCCTTGGTGACTTTCACCCTTAAATGACGCCAGCACATCCTGTTCAGGCAAGAGGCCTCAAGAGTCACGTGCGATGGAGGAGTAGGTAACAGAAATATGCTGAGCTGAGCCAGGCGAGTACAAATCTTTTTCTTCCACGGCAAAGCAGAGTGTCCCAGAGAAGTGTTTTCCCATGCACTGTTAAAGCTCAGGGCATTACTCATTTCGATGAATTAAGCAGCCTGCCCACAAAATGTAGCGACTGGGTATCTACTGAAATGTTGTTACACTGTGTGTTTTAAAATACAGCTAAAATACACTAAAATACACATTTAAGAAGTTTCCCATTTGGGGAAAAACTAGCCTGTTTAAGTCACAGATGTACAAAACTTAAATGTCTGGAAAATACCTTTTTGAAATACAGTTCTGCTGAAAAGAACATCCAGCTCAGAAGGTGGAGATGGAGGACAGAGAACCATTGGGGGCGAAAGAGAGAAGAATAACTTTTCTGGGTTGCTATTGATGATCATTGCTAGCAGTGAATTGATGGCACCCCACCTCTAGCTCCATGGAAAAAAGCCTCTTGAGAACATCCTGGTCCTGTGAAGCTCCTGTCCCAAGCATTATGAAGAACTCAAGTGCTGAAGCAGTAGGCTGAGTAGAGAAATCTAACAAGAACAGAACAAAATTTATAGTTGGCTTGAAAAGGAAAGCAAAGAGTATCAAATGCCTCATCTTTTTAAATGGTTAGGCTTATGATGTGAGTTCTTCTCTATGGTCAGGTTAATCCAGATGTGAAGAATGGCTTGCGTGCTGGCAAACTTGTCAGTTCTGTTTCTGACTACAGCAGTTAGATATAACAAATGCAAAAGTCTTTTCCTGCAAATTTTCCTCACTTACATCTGCAGACGAGTTATAATGGAACTTTCCATCTCTCCAAAATTAAATCTTCCTTTTCCATCCTGAATACCAATCTCAGCCACCAGCTAGCTGACTTTGATTCTGCAGAGATATGGCAAGGTGGAGCCTTGCATCTACAAAACCTGCTGTGAAACCCATGGGATGTTTCAGGCCTGTAGAGCTCAGCCTTACACTGAGGCCAGTTTCACTGTGGTATTCTCTCTGGGTTCTTCTGCGCTAGTGATCACTAGAGCATGGGAGGGCCATTCAGCTCTTCACCAACACAACATGATTTACATGCTGGCTTTTAGGTTCTCTCCATGGGTTTAAGCATGTGTGGTTGAATGTCATGATCTGTTATTTTCCTTTGAAACACACATGCAGCTGTGCTTCTCTGCTTGAGAAGGCAAGGTCAAACATAGTGCTTTGGTTTGTGCACATGGAATGGAGAGTGGTAAATTTTGCAATGTTCCTTACTTCCTGGGCAAGTTTGTGCTACAGAGTCATACTGGCTCTCAGCAGGGCTGTGTCCAGCAGAGAGAGCTTGTTCATCTAGTAGAGAATTCAGCTGTGCCAAGATTTCCATCCTCCAGCATCAGATGTCGTGGACTGACGTGATTGAGCACCCTAAAGCCAGAAGACTGAGAACTGAGTTTTAGTTAGGACCACTCAATGCTCAGAGAGGAACAGGTACTCAACAGTATCTCCAGGCGTACGACATATGCAATATCTTTTGTAACGATATTTTTATATATACATATATATATCCCCATATGCGGTTGGTCATGATTCATCAATTGATTATACAGCGGAAGAGAGTTATACCAGAGAGTTGGCCTTTCCAAATCAAACATATATGTCTTTGATAATTGTCACCCTCCCCAGGAAGTTAAGAATTGCAGCTGGGACTTGAGTCAAATTATGACATTTTGAGTTACTGGTAGATAATTTTCTTTGCGCTTCTTTATAATCTGAAGTTCAAGGTTGTCTTCTCTTACAAACCCTTCCCAGATTAGAAGGTTACATGCAGTACCCCAGTGACTGTATGTATTCTTAACTATGCCTGAAGTGATGATGAGTGAAAAACATTCTAATAAGAATTTTTCTCTGCATCTTCTAAGGACATATCCTTCAATGTAAATCATGAACCACTGCAGCCTTGCATTTTTATCGCGTACTCTATTAGTGCTCTCCCTTTCACTCATCTTGGGCAGGGAAACTAGATTACTCATCTCCAATTTTATTAGCTGTCGGTTTCTCATTTTTGCGTCGTACTGCAACCCTGCAAGTTTTGGAAACCACTTATTCCAGGGGAATGATATATCTTACATACCTTATGAGCTGAATATAGAGTTTCTGAGATCATGGGGCCTTTGCTAAATGGAATTTACACGGCCATATACACCTGAAGGTCATTGCAATTTTATGATTTTAGAACACTTCTGAGGTTGTACATTCATTCAGTAGTGGTTCTCTTTACATTTAAAATCATCAGGGGAAATTTCTTCTTCTGACCAAAAAGGTGGCAAGTGTGATGCAGAGACATCATGAGAAGCAGTGAGACTTAGGCTTGCAATGCGGTTCCCACTGAACTCCATGGAAAAAGCAAATTTCTGGAACAGGAGGGTATCTTTGCAGAAGAGGAGGAATTGCAGAATGTTACGAGGTCAGTTTTATTTCTCCAGACTGTGGAAGGTGTCAGCTCAGTCAGGCATTGTTAGTAAATAAGATCAAGAGCACTTAAAAGAAGGATCCAATCACAGATTCAATTGGTCCATTAACTGCATGTAATATTATTTACCTAAGTGGCCCTTCTGGACTATTTCATAACTTAGCTTTATAACCTTTTTAAAAAAGATCAATATTACTGAGCACACAGCCTCTGAGCATGATGAAAGAGTGAGGCCATTTCAGCAGTTATGGTTCATGATTTCCAGTCCTGAAGTCCAGATTAGAAATGCAAAATGAGGAAAATACTGTCCCTGAAATACTAAAAAGAAAAAATAGCCTTGGAGAGAAGGATGGAGGGAAGCAGTGAAGTAAGATGTGTTGCAAAAGATGAGTTCTTTTATTGGGCCGATACAACTAGGAAACACAGGCAGGTTTTGCAGCACATGAACCCTTCTGCAGAGCCGAGAGAGAAGACGTGGTGACATTTAAAGCCACGTGCCCAGTTTTCCCAACATGTGTCAGAGTGAATCTCCAGTAGGAGGGTACAACCAGTCGCTCTATTTGCAACTTGGCAGGTGGGGTGTTTTGTTGTCTGCTCTAACATGTGGTGTTAGTTGGCTGCTCGTGCTGAGTCCCATCAAGTGGGAAAGGTAGCTCTTGTCTGATGGTCTTTTGTTTGAGATCCAGTATTTGATTTGTTCCTCAGGTAGGCAGATGCTCACATCAGCTGGGAGCGATGAACTCCAACATCTAAATTCAATATCCCTCAAGTCTCTGCTGCTTCCATTGCACAGGGAGCTCAGCAATCAGGAGCAATGGTGCTTTTCCACCTCATAATCAGCATCGTGAAAAGTCAAATTGTAATAAAAGCAAGGAAGGGCCTATTTTACAACAGGCTTAGTGACTACGTGGATATAAACCGGCGTTGGCTCCCACCCTTTCAGTTACATCATCCCATTTCATACAGGTCATTCTGATTCCCGTGAGACAGTGGCATGTGGGAGTGTGTTGTGTGTGTAAAGTGGGAAATGAGGGATGGTTCAACTGCTAACAGATCCTAAAATAATTTGTAGTGAAAACTCATGAAATTTTTAGTGGCAAAAGGCCGTGCTGCTGAGACATTTCCCTGTCTGTCTTCATTAACCACGTCTTTAACTAATGGCTGCTATTCAGTGCTTCCCCTCCGCTCTTCTTTCTCCTTGCCTTCTCCTCACTGCTTACACATCTCCCAGGCTGCCCTCCTTGCCTTTTCCCGTGCTACCACACATCACTCTAAACTTTGTGCAATTTTCATGATGTTCTCTCTCCAACAGGAAACATCTGAAAGGAAAGCTAATTTTTGTTCTTTCTGCAGTCTCTTTCTCCTTGGTGCTGAAGTGATCTCTGGTTCATCTGGGCGTGATACATCGGTGTGATGAACTGATCATTTGGTATCAGGTCATGATCCAGAGTGGGAGACAACACAAGGGTGTTGAGGACAATGCTGTGTCTGTAGAAGCGGACTGTAGATTTCTTACAGACGGTGATGTGTTAGTTTTCAGCAAAAGCCATTGTTTTCGGCCCTTGACTGAAGTAGTAGCATTCCCTTGTGATTGCAACATGTCCTTTCCAAGAGTCCAGTCCCGAAGCAGGCAGCAGGAGACCCCAACAAACCCACCTGTGGCAGCTGTGATGCCATTTCACTCTCCAGACTGAAAAGCAGCCCTGTTGATGCAGGGGATAGATACGTCTGAACTGAGTATTGGAAGATGCAGAGAAATTTTTGCAGGAATAGGAAACAGTTTCGTGTTATTAGACAAAGGAACGTGGCTGGAAACCTTCCTTCCCCAAACCAGACAAGTGGTTTCTGCCAGGTATGGCTGCTTTTCAAGGGCTAAAGCTCTCATTTCTGTGCCAAGCAACATAGAAGTGGTGTCAGGCTGAAATGGCTTGAAGATCTGGAGTAATAGTTCAGGGAGAAGAACAACTTACATGGAGAGAGGTGGCAGAGTCCAAACTGAGTGTTAGGTCCTCTTCCCCTTATCTTGTTTAGTTTGTTTTGTGGTTCTCTTAATGCCTGTTTGTGCTGCAGGTATCACCATTGCATTAGCCAGTCATTGGATATTGTCCGATGCGTCTGCAATCAGGCATAGACTGGAAAAAACTTTCCTTGCCCCAGATATTAATTCAAGTAGCAGAAAAAGCCTCTCTGTGAAGAGAATTCTTATGGAAAATGTGCATTTTCAGGCTCTCTGCACAGATTCCAAAATTTTAATGTGACTATGGTTCTATTCTTGCTACCTTTCAAGTACTTCATTGTTTCTTCTCTCTAGGCACTTACCTATGAATTGCCCACCCCTTTTCTTACCTGGATTTCATCAATATTTTTGTCATTTTTAAACTGTTAAGCAGGAGACAGTAGCGCTCCAGGAGACTGGTGGTACTGGGAAGCGACAGCTAGAGAGCAGTGATCCCTGGGCTCATTTGTTCCATCCACATCTGCTGAAATCTCCCACGTAACCCAGGCAGACATATATTTGGTTTGCTACTGCATGCTGTCATTTCCAAACCCAGTCAGCAGTGTGTGTTTGTTAGGGTATGGAGATGGCAGTGTGAGAATTCAGGGCAAATCATTTGTTTTGTGAGTGTTTTCTGTTCGGTTTTATTGCAGTTTCTCATGTGCTTGAAGTATTAACTGCTTTCTGGACTGAGGTTGTACTGGGGGATGAGATCTCACTGAGAAGTTAAGATGCCTGAAGCTTTCTTTTCTTTCTACAAAATTGTTGGAAAGGAAAGGGATCCAGTTCTGGCGTGATGTTTCATAAGGTGACATTTGTTATAACTCATTGCAAGTGTTACTCACCATCTATAAAACATCCAATTAAAGTGAAGAGCAGTGAAAAATACCCATACCCAGTTTCACTTTAGCAGCATGCTTGTCACCAGAATCCCTCAGTTTTTTCGGAGCCAACACATTCCCCCCGGAGACTTCCACACAGTGGCTGCTGTCCTCTGCCACCAGTCCCACCAGTTGGCATTTCCTGCTCCTGTGAGCTGGATTGTCACACAAGGACAAAATTTCCCTTCCCATTTGGGCTTATCCTTATTTTCCCAAAGATCTCTTTGGTCCATACTTGTTATCAGACCTGTTCTGCATCCTTTTGTGTCTTGTCAGTATTTCAGTGGGAATTGACGGGACGTGCAGGGATAACATTTTCAAAAAGTCCTTTTGAAAATCGGAGGAGTTGGTTATACACGTAGTTTATTGAGGCTTCAAGCTCCTAAGTCACTCAAGATCGTTCCTGAGTTCTAAAAGCTTTAGTGGCATAACGTTTCCATAGAAAATAAGCCAATGCATTTATGGTGGTTTCTATTCAGACCATGGGTCCTTCTGCCTCTGTTGCCTTTGGGTGTCTTCAGGTTGAAGGGGATGTGCGGGGAGCTGTAACTCTGTAACGAACAAAAACTTTTCTCCTACTTGTTGGAAATCAGGATACTAAGAGAGCACATTTTTTGAGATGCCAAACTTGTTACAGAGCTCTGGCTCCCCAGGAAATTCGCAGATGTAACTTTGCTGTATGCTACAACCACCCACTATTTTGCAGTGTCAGCTGGGCTGGAGCTCAGATCCACCCACTCCCGCACCACCGGGCCTGTTACACTGGAGCTGAAGGCAAAATGCAGATTGGCTCTGCTGAACACGTTTGTCTTATGGCATGCAGTGGGATGGTAAAAACAGAACCCATGGCATCTCACTGCCGGTTCGGCACCTGAACCACAAGGTCCTCCTTCTCATTATCTCTTTATCAAAACCTCCTCTTTCCCCTGGATAGGGCAGTAAACCGGAACAAAACTCTGGGTAATTTGCTACAGGAAACCATTGAGCTTTGGACAAGAAGATGGAATAAGCCATCAGTTATAGCTGCTGATGCCTCCGGTCCTGATTTGGTGTGGTTTATCAACACCAAACAGAGGTAGATAAGCATAGCTCCTTTTTTCCTTGCGTGTGAATACCTGTCCAGCCCATGTTTCCTAGGACTTCAGTCCCCTGCTAGGCTCTCTGAGCCGTGGGAAGGAACAGTCATTCATTCTGTTTGCTATACTTGTTCTGGGAAACGAATTACTTCTCATTTTCCTAGACCATAAACAACATCACTGTCTCTGGAGAGCAAAGGTGGTGGCTTTCTACATCAGCCTGTCTTTAGGTCCTATGTATAAATGAGGAGAGTAAGGAAATACATTGAAAAGCATACAAGTTTTAAAAAAGAAACTGTGACCAGTCAAAGAGTAAACATTAGGGAAAAATAAAAACCTATTTTAAGAGATGGAAACAGAGAAGAAGCAACAAAAATAATCAAAATAAACCTTATTACTGCAAATAGGTGGGTGTATGTCAGCAGCTCCCATCACTGACAGTTCAGAGATACTGAGGACCTGGCTCAGCAGTGAAAAAGGAGGGAAGTGAAAGAAACATTGAGTGGGAAATAAAGCAAAGATGGGAAATCCACCTATTTGCCCATGTGAGAGATTATCCATAAACAACAAGATCATGTTTCTGACCAGATACAAGAAATCAATGGCAGAGTTAAACCAGATTTAAAAATATATTGAGTATCTGTCATTCTGCATACCTCTTCTGAGCAGTATTGTAACCTTTATTTTTTTAAGTAGCCTTTTAACATGGTGTTGCTCAGGGAGTGTTACAGTCACCGCTTGAGAATAAAACAGTTCAAAAAGGGATCGGGAGGTTTTACTATGGTGGACCTTTGGAAAGGTGTCCCTTGTGAGGAACAGATGGGGATTGCTCGTCTGTTTTGTCACTTACGCACGCTTCTTCTTCCCCCGCAGGCTGCCCGGTCACTATGAACAATGGCCCAGCTATACTACAAAAAGGTAAACTATTCACCATACAGAGATCGGATCCCGTTACAGATCGTGCGAGCGGAGGCAGAGCTCTCAGCGGAAGAGAAGGCCTACCTCAGTGCTGTGGAGAAGGGGGACTATGCCAGTGTGAAACATGCCTTGCAAGAGGCAGAGATCTACTACAACATCAACATTAACTGTATGGATCCTCTTGGTCGCAGTGCCCTTTTAATAGCCATAGAGAATGAAAATCTGGAGATCATGGAGTTGCTTCTGAGCCACAGTGTGTATGTGGGAGACGCTCTGCTGTATGCAATACGGAAAGAGGTGGTGGGAGCTGTGGAGCTGCTGCTGAATTACAGGAAGCCAAGTGGTGAAAAACAGGTTAGTTGAATGTTCCAGTTCAGCTTGAAGCCATTATCCTGTGTTAGGAAAGTGGTACTGCACAGAGGGGTCATAAACCAAACTCCTTAATGTAGCTCCATTGCTTTAAATGCCCAGAGCAGACGTGGACAGTCCTCTTTGGATGACAACTTGCCAGTATGAGCAAATATGTTCTGCCTGACTCAAATACTCAGCATTTTCAATTTCACTCAGTGTTCTTTTCAGTCTTACAGTGTTTGTGAACATACTGATTTATGGGTTGATTTATAGGCTCGCACTTTGTAAAGGAATTTGGGGCTGTCTGGAATTCTATTACAATCTATAAATATGAACTATTGCCATGCTGTTTTACTGATATTAAGTGGAATTGCTTTTCATAAGGAAATCCTGAAAACATACAAGCTTATAAATAACTATAAGCAAGCAAACAGTCTGCTGGGTTTCAGTACTTAGCCATAGCACAGACATATCATCTTGGTCTCCATCTCCAGAGAGCTCTAGTTCAGAAATACTGAGGCAGTACATAACGTTGCAGCAGGAGCTAAGCTGCTGTATATCTGAGCAATGCACAGCTACGACTTGTAGGAAGGATCTTTATCTACACAGCCATCAGTAAGTTACATAAGGATCGTAGTGAAAAACCACAAAGTCTGAATCCTGTCACATATCACGCTGTCCCTGACTTTTTGGGTTTTTTCTGCTTCATTTGCAAGTACTACTGCCAATAACTAGAACAGCTGATCCACGGTACTGACCACTGACACTTTCTGTGTGTTCGCTGCTTAGAAAGGAACATTCAAAACTTGAATATTCCTTATATACCAAGCGTCATTTTGAAGGAATGGTTTTGATGGAACACATCCCTCTGTGTGTGAAAGAAGAAAATTATTAATATCAGTCAAACATATAAGAAAGTGTTTTCAATGGATAGGGCCCTTCATACGTAGTTGTTTAATATTTATTTTGTGTAGCCAAAGCAAACAGTGAGGATCAATCCTGACAACATTCCAGAGTGCTCAGCTTAATATTTAGGAACACCAGCATTCTGCATGCTGTAGCAATGTGATTCTAATGTGTGAAGCACTAGAGAGATGAAGAATCTCTTCTATCAGACCTAAAAACTGAAATGTTAGTACTAAGCTTTAGTCTGACATAAAGTAAATAGCAAAATATGGCTCATACGTGGAGAATGAGCCATTTTCTTCCTGGTCTTCTAAAAAGTTTGACCTTCCTATAGGCCACCAGGACAGAAAATAGAATAGAAGGAAAGTTTTTTTCAGTAGCATGAGGAACTGCCAGTAATTATTGCAGGTTTGTGACAAGTTTCTCCTGAAATGTCATGGAAAGCAAGTGATGGGATTCATGTGGATTTCTGTAAGATCTATTGAATACCAAAACTTGCATCCACTCAAATTCACAGCCTTGCTGGCTTAACTGGACAGAGACAGAGGTCCATGAAATAAGGGTGATTTATTGCAGCTGAAATTCAGCTCCAACATCTCTAGTTCAGGGATACGTTTCATAGTAGGTCTGTTTCTTTTTTCTTTATCTCTACACCAGTGTGCAGCTATCCTTCTGTAGCTAGGTTTGTATCTGTCTGCTGCCAAGTTTACAACCTGAAGGAGAACGTGTGTGGGAGAAGAGATGCAGTGCCAGTTTCAGCTTTATTTACAAGGTTTGTTACAAGACCAGATTTTATCAGTACGTTTTAGACTAGTACTGGCTTGATGCAAGATCCCACATACAAACTAGGATTCACTTCCCTGGTTGTGGTTCAGGCTCTCCTGTAGACTGCAGGAAGTGTTTGCTGGTAGAGGGCTGCAGGACTGGACTTCCATTTCAGCAGTTTCACTGGTTGTTCATGCAGTGATGGTAATTAACATTTATTTCATGTGTAGTGATACAGCATTAAATGGAGGGAAGTACTTACTTAGGCAAAGTTGGGACAAAGTTGGTTAGCTTGACAAATCACAAAGCTAATACAGGAGGGGGTTGTGAATACAAGTTCCTGATGCTAATTCTGCAGCAGTATCGATATATGTTTAGTAATTATCTTTGCTGGACCCTTTCTCAGAAAGCCATATGGGAATCCCATACCTAATTGCTTGCACAAAAAGAACCTGATTTATCAGATTAGCACAGCTTTGTCCTAATCAGCTCCTTATATGTTCTAAAACATATAGAACACCTGCTTGAGCAGTAACAAAAATTCACACTTCATGGAACAGTTTCTCTCTGGCTGAGAAATTTCTAAGGCAGTGTCACAGCACTCCTTATGTATGAGGTTTAGTATAATCTGTTCATTAAATGTTCAGTTTGCTGAGCAAACTTGTGTGAAGGCAGCTCCTTGACTCACACATAGCAGCCTGTTTGCAATTAGGGGAAATGAGTTTATCTTTGCTGCACTCCAGGCAAAGTGCAGAAGCATCTTCTGATTGCTCTCTCTCAACTGTTCAATACGTGGCCTTTGTTCATCTGAGTCTGGGGTCTGTGAAAACCTGCTAGTTCCCATTTTCCTGCTGTCTGCCTCTGAGAGGTTATTATTTGACTCTGTACCAAAGCCGTGTTTCTCTTAACTGCCAGGCATGAAGAGCTGTTCCTGTCTGCGTCTGTTCACATCAGCTCAGTTAACTGTTGTCTCTGCATCGCAAGAGCAGCTGAGTAGCATCATTCAGCGTAATCCATTTTATGGGCATGTCTCTTTGCTCATTCCTACAACCTTATCACCGTACCACAATCCTGACTGAAAATGTTACCGGTTGCATTATGCCAGCCTCTTGTGCGGTTACAGTGACTGTAGTTAGCAAAAGATACACCCAAAACCAGGCAGAAAACCATGGCCTCTTACAGACTTGACCTGCAAAGCACTTTCACTCACCAGCCCCAGAGTCTCTAAAAGGTGAAGTGCCCTGGGCGCTCCGTACCTGTCTCTTGAGTGCTGCCCGAGGGGAAGAGCTCTGCTTCTCCCCTGGATGATGACCTTTCCAGGGAGCAGAAGTTAAAAAACAAAAACCAAAAAACCCAAAAGTAAGAAGTGACCTTTGTTATGTTCCTTATGTAAGAGGATCGGGGTCTCACTCATGATGCAAGGGACCGGGAGAAATGGGTGAAGAGAATGGGCAGCAGAGATGCTTGTGTCCTGTTACTGAGTAAACACAGGCAGTCATTATTCTGCAAACCTTTGCTAGCCTGCTGTGTAAGCACCCTTTACTGAAAATACCATGACAATGGCAGGGGTAAGTCATAGCCAGTAACTATAACAACACGCTTCTCCTGCACTGCAGCCGTACATGTGAGGGATGTCTCAGGAGAGGAAGAAATTACTCTGTTTACATGGGGAGCCCACGAGAGCCAGGAGCATGAACCACCTCTCTCTAAAGGCTGCTACAAAGCACATGATAGATGAGCATGCTGGACAGCGATGTGTTCAAGTAGATGTATTTCCTTTTAGGCTTACATCCAAGCAAGGTTCACAGGCTGTTTTAAGAACTTAACATTTCTCCTCAAATCTGTTCTGCCCAGTCCTGACAACTTACAGCCACTGTTTTACATACTGGTCTGTGAGTCTCTTGGTAAAGCTGGGGAGAAGACTTCACCAGTTACAGCCAGAAAAACTCTATGGCTAATAATGTTACAGCTGTTTTGAAAGATACTGTCACCTATGAGAGATTCTGGGTTCAGGGAGAGAGTCATCGTCGTGTAAGCGTCGTTTGCACACAGAGGTGTGCTGGTGTGCTTCGCTCCCATCAAAGAGTAAAGCCCAGGCTTTAAAGGACCCATTCTCTTCTTCAGATCAGAGCTAACCTCTCCTCAAATGTGCCACACCATGCTCTGGGGTGCACACTCTTTTATTTTACTATCAGTGTGCAAGTGTGGCCCAGAGTGCGAGGGAAGATGCCTTGTGCAGAGCATGTGGTGCTGCAGGCTGCAACAGCTCTGCCCACCCACCGCAGCATAAGCAGGAGCTTTGCTGAACAGTGGGCCATGGTCTGGCACAGCACTAAGAGCTGAATTCTCAGGGAAATAAAGGAAAATTCAATTATTTACTCAAAATAGATTAAGTAACAAAAGAGCTTTTCTAGTTTTGTGTTTTTTACAGGTTCACTTGTTATTTCCAAACGTTACGTAATTCACTCCAATTAATCCTCCGAGCTTTGTTTTTAAACCATAGTTCGCTTTGGCCAGTCACTTTGTATTGCTGATTGGTCACTTAAATCAGAGGATAGTTTGGTTTTCCCCAAATAGATGACAGACATTTGGAAAGCAAGCAATCTATTCATGAATAGTAAGAGGAACATCAAAACAAACGAATATTCATGGCACCTGGAGGGCATGCAAGTGTTGCTTTTCCTGCAGAGATTTGTAGTCAGTGAATATGTATTCTCCAGGAAATAAAAGTGAGCCTGAGCTGGTGCTTTGATAGTTGTTGTTTGCTTTTTGGGACATCGTACTGCTTAGTGGCAGAAGAGTAGTATACGTGTACTGCAGTGTGCTTGGCATGGCAATCCATACTTGGGTCTTCCGCACGATGAGCGTCATGTTGTTTAACTGTGATGACGAACCACTGCATAATCATCGGAAAGAGTGGGGCTGGGTTAGAAATGTAAAAATCAGCACACACACATGCACTGTTGACTTTGGCTTATTGAATCAGGTGGCTCATCTCTTTTGGGGTGGCAATGTTAAACTCCAAAGCTGTCTGTGCACAGGACAGGTCCAATAAATTCAAGGGCAAAACAAGACTTTTTGTACTATTCTATAGGTACACATCAAAACCAGAGATCTGGCTGAGGTCCTATGGGGTTGGAATTAACAGGAAACTTGAAACTATTTCTTTGATTTTTTTGATTCACTACTACTGTAGCAAGGGAATGTATATATGAAGCCTGTGGAACAAATTCTCTTCTCCAGTAAAATTTTCTGTCTCCTAACTTATTCGATCTTTGAGTTTGGGCTTTTTTTTCCTAAAAGTCATATCAGAAATTTTTTTACTGTAAAAACATCAATACAGTCGGTTATATTTTCAGCTAGGCTGAAGTCTGCACCTAAACTACACCAAAAAGCAGGAAATACATATCTGGAAATTCACATTTTCCTACATATTTGATTCACTTTCAATTTATCACGAGTAATGGTTTTATTTCCAGACATTTTGAAGCCCTCTGAAATCAGTACAAATTTTCTCTTTGAGGTCTTCAGAGGCATTTTCTTAGTAGCCTCCTGTGTGAATTCTGTGAAGTGGTCCTGGTTCTCCACTAAACATGCATCACAGCCCTCAATTTGCACAGATCTCGCATCATTTTTTGCCTTGCTCCAGTGCATGTGTTTGCAGCACACCAGACACCATCTGTGCTGACTGCCGAGCCCTCGTTCCGTTCTTTAAGAAGCTGTAATAAGTCATCTGAATTACTAGACGTTCATGGTGTAGCCATAAGCACCTTTACGGGTAGCTGTTTTCTTCACAACAATTAGAGCTGACATCAAATGTTTACATAAGGATGATACTAGCATCTCTCTGGTATCTGCCAAAATTAGCAATTTGCTCATGGCAGATGGCTCCAAATTAATCTGGTTCACAGATGGGACTACAAATGCAATTCCTCAATAATAAGAAGAAAAGGGATCTCAGTATTTATGACTGTGATTCAGTTTGTTTCACCGATCCAAAGGTCTTCTGAATCAATGAGATCTCAACAGATACTGATCCATGTGTCTGCTGAAAGAAGCAGCTTTACAGAAAAAAACCCTGGCAGAATATGTTGTGAAGAGGAAAATATAGAGAATAAAAGGCAAGTTTTCACTCTTAGTTGCTAGTCCTCAGATACCTGCTGGTGGAAGGTTGCTGCACTTGATAGTATTAGCGAACTTAAAATTTGATCTCAAAAATCCTCTTTCAGATGAGCTGATGAGTGAAAATCTGCCTTAATCTTTGTGTAAATATCACAGATCAACAGCCTAGAGACAATCTTTTGTGAACCAGAAGTTATATGTTGCATTAAACCATTTTATTCTTGCCCAAATCCAGTAACTTTCTTGATACAACGTGGTTTAGCTTAGTTTTCCTTCTCACATAGGGTTCTGAGTCCTGTAGGCAGAATCCAGCACAAAGTTTAGCTCTTCCTACCAACAGCCCTTGATTTCTGCAGGTTTGCTGGTACTTGTTAGATGTATGAGCTCATTGCTAGCAGTCAGCCCTGCACTACCACTGTCAGGACATTTTAAGTCATAGGAAGAGATCAGTTGTCAGATTTCTCTTGACATAAAAGGTAGATTCTGCAGGCAATGAGACAAGAGTTTTAGAAGCAGCTCGTGCAACTCATGCCCTGGCTGAAGTAGTTCCTGTGGGTCTGTCTCACCTGCAGGCAAAGCACACAGAGGTACCCTGCAGCAGGACCAGAGGATCTGGGGTTTGTAGCTGTGAGAAAAGTTATCCTGTCTCCTTCAGTAAAAGGCTACCGTTTCTTTTAGAGGTGAAGAAGAGACTTGGGGACTTCCCAGCTAAAGTTGCTAAGCCTTACAGCACCTAGCTCCTAACCTATAAGCTGAGGATGAATGTGGGAGATCGTTCACATACAGGCTGAACAAAGATGTCTTGCTTATGTGTGGTAATAGCTATTCTGGGTGCACGCGCTGTCCTTTTCTGGAACATCAGGGACAAGGCTAGTGCCAGCAAGGGTGGAACATCATGAAGGTGTGAAGTACAACAAAGTGATCAAAGCTAGCCCAGAGCACATGTGGATCTGTGCAGCCCTTCTGCGGTGTTAATCATGGCATACCAGCAGTATTTGTGTTCTTCCTTGAGTTTAAAAAGTTCAGTCAATTCAGGAAGGTGTTGCTGAAACCTGGGCATCTGCGTCAAGGAAGCCTGTAGGCATGTTCTCACTGGGTTCTTGCTCTTGAGCACAGTAGCAGAGAGGGTAACAGGCTGATTGGTGTGACTCAGTACAGATACTGTGCCCTTCGCTATGACTCAAACCAGCCATTTCCATGTTAATATGAGAGGTCCAAAGTGAAAAGGGAAGGCTGAACCTGGTTAGATACACTCTGAGCAGGTTCTGAAGAATATAAGCAGCTGAGAAAAACTGGCCACAAGTTCTCAGTATGAAAATATTTGAAAGGCACAATAAGTAAGAAAGATTGTGTCTGAAAACAGAAAACTAGCTGTTACTGCTCCAAAGCCTAATGGCTCTGCTAGCATCCAAGCTTTTCATTATTTTTATTGATGCAGTAATAATTCACAGCTATAGTTAACATGCCTTTGACATTGGCGACTGCCTTCAAAATTAATTCCATCTAATTAAACTAAACAACGGAGAAATCAAAGACCACTTCAGTTAATGATTACATTTAACTGGGAATTTCTTTCCTCCCTCCCCACTGCCTTCCTCCCCAAATAATCTTAAATCTATGAGGAGGTGTGAGGCAAAACGAAGAACTCTGGTGGTGTATCACACAGACCTAACAAGTGGCATCGGGGCTCAGGCTCGCAGGCTGCAGTGCCAGCTACCAGACATCTGACAGTGGCAAATAAGTCACTGGCTCCTTCTCCTGGGCCAGCGTAAAGTCTGTTATTAGTTCCTAGGAGAGCTAATGGGGTCAGGCCAAGAACTGCATCACAGCATGCACAAACATGTCATGCTTGTAATTTGACATACAGACAGGTGGAGAAGTTGGGAATGCGCTGTTGTATGAATACTTCTCAGGGAATTATCCTTATTAATTTGTGGGAGTGATCTTAGCACTCGCCTGCGTTTGGCACGCTGTACAGTGCATTTTCAGTCAGGAGTGATGGGTGCATGGGATTCAGCTGGGTGGACTGTCTGTAACAATTTGGAGGGGAAAAAAATCCTGTTTATGTTCCTACATACAGTAAACTTTTGATCTGTCTATAGATCTGTTGATTAAAGTGTTAAGTTTCAAAACCCCATATTTCATTACCTACCCAGCATCCATGAACGTGCCTAGGTCACTCAGCACCGTTTGCTCGTAATCCCCAATTAGAGCGTTAGCTGTTCCCTTACACCAGCCCCCTGACATCACATAACACATTTTGCCTTGGGTCTGTGTGACTTCTGAAACCCAGAAAGGACTTTTATCATGGCTATCTAGATATCCAGGAGAATCTGTCTGGTGCAGCAGTGGCAACACATTTTCCAAGGAAAGCTTCTTTGTATGGAGAAATTGAACATAACAAATTACAGGCTCCTCTGAAACAGAACTCTGAGATCTATAAAGAACTGCAGGGTTAGTGAGGGACCCCCAGTCCTTGTCTGGCTGTTGAATACTTTCTTCACTGAAAGGGTTGTCAAGCACTGGACCAGGCTGCCCAGGGAAGCGGTTGAGTCACCGTCCCTGGAGCTATTTAAAAGACTCATAGATGTGGTGCTTGAGGACACAGTTTAGCGGTGGACTTGACAATCTCAAAGGTCTTTTCCAACCAAAATGATTCTGTGAATAGAACTGTGCTTGGGTTTGCAAAGTAGAATGGCTTGTTTACCCCTGTGATGGGCAGTCTTTTGATGGCAACAAGGGGAAGGGGGGGAATCAAAAAGGCATTGACTGAGAACAATATTCTCCCTGCACATCTCCGTATTGTTATGCCAAGGGAACGCTGTAATCCAAGGTCTGTGCTCTGTCATTGCCTTGGGAGAATATGTTGGAAAACCGCTGAAGCCTGCGAGAGGCTCAGGGTCACGTGCATCCTTGGTACTTAATTCATGGCAGTGGAGAGGGCTTGTGTGCTCCGCTTAAATACTCTTCAGGCAGACAGATGATGAGTTAGAGGCAGTCTCTGAAGCATGAGGAGCATATCATTAGCCAGATGTTTTGAACTACCTAGCATTAGAAATAACAAAGGAAGTCACTGCCTAAAGTGGTAATAAAAGAAGATCACAACCACACAGATTTTATTCTCATTGAGACCCTGCCACCTGTCTAGATTGTCATTTCTTTGCTATTACAAACTCTGAGGTCTTTTCAGAACCCGCAGTGTCTTCTTGGTTAGTATAACAATGCCAAAAGCACAGCTTAAAAGTAAAAAATGCAGAGAAACACAGCCTCCTGCTTTGTGAGCATCAAGATGTGTTTTGTGCAGCACCGTACAGCGCTAGGCTGGCACCAGATGCAGTCATTCGCTCCTCTCTGTGATGTTGTCTTATGATCCAATCTCATTCTTTCCTTTTTTTTTAAGGAATGTGATTGAATAGGAACACAACCCCACCTCTCCCAAGCAAAAAGCCTTTCCTTTTCAAGTGCCGTTAGCAACATATTACCTCACCTAAACTTAATGAAACATCCCTCACCCGCATGCAGTAATAAATTACAGGAAATAGGGACGTTTTATGTACAAAGATGACATAAAAAGGCTATAGATAGCATGATTATTAGCCTATATTAGCACATCTTGTCCTTCTTACCACTAAGTCAGAACTGAAAATACAGAGACTATATAAAATGAATTAAAAAGCTGGGCAACTCTTCCCTCCCAGAATAAATACTGGGAAATATTAGAAAAAGAGTAACAAAGATTACCTTGAAGATAGAACCTGCAGATTTCCAGCTAACCATGGACTGTCTTTGCTCAGCATGTCTGGGGCAGGGGAAAGCTTATCTGTAAAACAAAAAAATATCTAAGGTGCAGCGACGTTCCAAGACCTTTAGTGTAGTTAAGGTATTTACAATACTGGATTAACTAAGGTCTTTAACAAAATTCATTTCCAAACTTAAAAACATTAAAAATTGTTAGAGTTTAGTCTTTATTTTTACCCCAAACAACTGCTCCTATCACAGAGGAACTGTTTTAACCATAATGAAGAAAAGTGAAAAAAAATGAACAATCACCATTTTGTTTCCAAATGGGCAAAACCCCAGCTTTGGGCTTACATGAACGAGCCTGCCTATCCAAACTGCAGGAGACAATTCCATTTATCCTCATGTCTGCAATACCACACGTGCACCTGAGTTGGTGTCCGAGGGTCTCGGGAAGCAGATCTACAAGCAGCCAGGGAATCTCTGCATATTGGCAAGGCTTTGGTAGATCCCTAACTTGCTGCGAGCCAGGTTCCGGTGTCACTTATGCCATGTTTTCTCTAGCAGCTTCATTAACGTCTGGGTTTGTAACAGTCCTGCGCTTTTATCCCTTGTTTGTGTTAACTGGACAGGTACCATTATTCGGCTAGGCACAGTCTACGTAAGCACATGACAAAACCAAGATTCATTTGATAGCTGGTCATATCGCAGAGATAATGGGACATAACATGTAAGTTGTGACTACAATGCACTTCTCAACCGTTCTTACACAGATGAGAAGTCGTAGCCAGGAGAGGGTGCAATTGCTCATGGCACAACACTACAACGGTAGGCAGTCGCTAGCCGCTCTTCCCGCTGGATTCAGTAGTTCTTAGCTGGAGCAAGACACAGGAATTCAGGGCAAAGCAGACCTCAGGTCTGCACTTCCTTCAAATACTAGAGGTTCAAACACTTTAACAGCATCCCTCTGTGACTTGGGGAATAAACTCCACACTGGCTGTGCTCTTTTTTCATTTCATCATCAAGTGCTTCATCTTATTTTCTCCAACCGCATCAGAAAGGGCGAGTGGCTTGGAGGAGAGAGTGCTCTGTCTGGAATAAGTTGCCATAGGCCATTTAAATGCAGATCTGCAAACTCCTTTCCTTCTGAAGGCTTCTCTCTGGATTCCTCTTGTTTAATCCCCAACAAAAGAGAAGTTATTATGGAGCAGCAGCCACAAATGGTGACATCTTTTGACAATCTTTCTGGCTGTGCTGCATTTCCTAAACACATGACTGAACACAAGAAGCTCTGATGCAGTTCTGCCGCTGTCAAATACACTAGGTTTCAGTTTAGCTCTGAAAACTAATCCCTTGGATGTACCTCCATTTTTAAACACATGGGTAAGAAGAAAAATTAAAACTTGAAGAATCTAGAACAGCGCTGTCTGGATTAATGTAATTTGTTTTTGTTTCTTGGTTGCAGAGAAAGAATTTTGGTTATACAAGTATCACAAATCTAATTTTCCACATTATTTCAGTAGTAATGCGTGATATGCTATTTTTTTTATTCAAAGATGCCCATTTCAGTGTTAATATGTACGATCTAGTAACCTTGTATCAGCATTTGGCTCGCAGCAAGCACTAAAAGGTACTAATTATCTTGGTTTTGCAGTATCAGTCTGTGGCACAGAGACTTTATTTGGCTTTAGAGGCATGTAAGTCACTGTGCAGATTTTATACCAGAAGGAGCCTTTTCCTTCAGCTGGCTATTCTGGGACAGCTGTATTGAAATCACTGGAGTACTTCAGTAGCAACAGCAGAGCTTGCCCAAAAGTACATCTACAACCACGCGTGCTTTATGCCAGAGCTACAGACTTGTTCATAACCAGTACAAAATCCCTTAAAGTATGTTATTTTTTGTTATCAGTTTGTGGTGTTCATTATATTTCATTACCCAAATTACATCATTTCATTCAATGAATTGCTCTTTAGAGAAAAACCAACCTCCCCATTAAAATAGATACTGTCATCACTCTGATACAAGATGTCTCTCAAGGCATCTCTGATTAAGATATTCAGTTATTGACAGCAACACCACTGCATCACCTGAAATGAATGCTTAAATTTATAGAAGCATACAGCATTTTCCCAGAGTCCCACATAAGGAGACAAATGCCCATGGGGTTCTGTCAATGCAAGAATTTGTTCACGGGTTCAGGCAAGGAGCAGGATTCAGCTGGCCATGCCAGTCACAATATGGGTGTTTTTTCAAGACCCTTTCGCTGGTAACATGGCTGATCTGCAGTCTAGCAACACTGACTCTGTCTCATTCTCTAATTTATAGAGCTGCAGCTGGAAGTACCGCAGGACTGCGATTCTGAACAAAATCAGTCACTACTAAAGCTCCTGTGCTGAGCCTCACGCCAGATTGATGTAGTACAAAATCTTCTTTTTAGAATGACAGAAATTGGCTGTGCCTGTTTCTATGCTTGTGGATAGTATCTCCGCTTCCCCCATAGGGCTGCATGCAGGAAAGCAAACTAGAGGTAGGAAATCCTTGCTCAGTAAGTTACCCAAGCTTCCATTTCTCTAAGCGTTACATTTGACGTTTTCCAGTGAGGTTGCATGAGTTTGTTTTGTTTAGTGAAACATTGTTTTGGCAATTGGAAAATTTTCATAACATGTAGTTGTATCAAAAAGTTATGCAAGCCAAAAATAATGCAGATTACTATATGTACAGTTTGTCATGGTTATACTTACAATTTATTATGCCGGTCCAGGTGAGGTGCTAGTTAATGGAACGGAGATGGCTTGAAAGTGTGGCAATTCCACCTGTAACAGGTAAAAGTATTATTAATTATTGTCAGACGAAGGTGGCGTCATTCTCAGTGCCAGACAGGATACATATTTAGACTGTCTCTGACCCAAGCAGCTTACACTTAGAGATTAACAAAACTAAGGAACTAAAGGATTTTGTGACCAGGCTTTGCTTTACCTTCTAGATAGTCTTTTCAGTTCAGGTCTGAAGTACTGAAGGGTTATCTGGGGAGACTGCAGCTGTGAGCACCAGTAAAGGTGACCGCTGAGGAGAGACCTGAACATGTGAGGAGACTAGCAGCGTCTGGTAGGGTTACCGGACCATAATCAGGAGAACTGTCAATGCAGAGAGGCAGAAAAGCATTAAGATGCAGAGATAAATGGAAAACCACCCCCAAGTAGTCATTAGAGCCAGGCTCTTTCCTCAGAGCTCAAGATTTGGCACCTGACTGGCAAGTTCCTTTGCTTCAGAACAGCTTTCTGTCACCTAATTGTCCTTTTTAATATGCACAGATAGATGAGAGATGCTGTAGAACCCTATAGTTTGCTTTGAAATCTGCCAGTGTTTCAACCTGGCTATTAGCTTCCTCGGTCCGTAAAAGGCAAGGGACGGCATTCCTATTAGTCTTTTAGTTTGGCTGAGGAGCAGCTCTTGAGGGGTAGCTCCTTAACCTCCCCATTTACCGCTCTCTGGTTCACCTTGCTGAGCAGTTGCAGAGCACTTGAGTTGGATTGCGTTTGCACAACTCTAAACCAGAGGATGTGCTCCGGGGGCACTCAGATACCAGACCAGATTAAGTCCAAAGTAAAACTCCTAGAAGACCTACAGCAAAGCCATCAGGTCTTCAGTGCTAGTTTGTTGGTTTGTTTTTTCTTGCTCTGTAGTTCTGCTCCTTTTACACTGTCCTAGTTATTAACGTAAGCGGAGATTCATGCTCTTCCTATCCAGAGCTTCTTTCCAGCAGTGCACTATTTATTGCAAAACTTGTTTTTCGATTCAGAGGAGAGCTCAGCTATACTGAATAGTGCTTTTATGTGAGCTAATCCTCCATTTTCTTCTCCTCTAATGAATTAAGCTTGTTTCTCCCCCCACACCTTTTTTAAACAGAAGAGATTTTTCACTCGCTGCCGTATTGTTCAGTGGTAAGTAGCCTACTTGGGTGAGGATTAAGTCTGGAAAGATGGTAACAAGTATTCAGTTGCTTGTTGTTAATGGTAGCGTTGATTTCTTAAGCGAACAATACCAAGATGAAATATGGACAAGGCACATGCTCCTATGCAAGTAGTGACAATAAGGTTCTGAAGGACTCAGCTTGTGTCAGGTGATGAGGTTAATGGAAAAGAATTTGTTATTCAGGTCACTTAATGAAAATAACCTTGGAAGAGCTTAGCAGAGCCCTTGGGGTAGAATAATTTATTCCTTTTCTGCTTCCGTCACTGTAAGTTAACCCAAGACATAGAAGAAGCCGATCTAAACATGAACTCAACCTGTCAAGAGTAGTGCAGGAGGAACATCAGCAATTACAATGCATTGCTGTAATCTCTGCTGCCCCTCCAGTGATAATACGGAGAACACAGCCTTCAGAGCAAAGGCTTGCTTTGCAGCGCCCCGTCTTTAAAACAAGACAGTTTGTTAAAGATGCAGGTTATCAAAGCACTGTGCAAGAAGACAATAAAAACGTTCACCACAAGACATAGATTTTTTTTTAGCCAACACATGGTCTTTGGATCAGCCAAGCATGGAAAGGAGAGAGGCCACAGCAATCGTTCGCACTATTCCTGTTCTGTGTTTCGGTATTTGTTTTGCTGCTCAGCTGTAATCAGAAATAGGCTTCAGCTCCTGTGATTTGAGGCCTCACACTGACCTGCTCCCGGACCCCCGGGAGCCTCTATGTCTCTGCACCACCATTTCACTTCTTATCCCTTAATTAAAAGTGCTGCAAGCTGCCCAGGAAGACATGCCTGAGACCTAACAAAGTAGTGCTCCATTTTTGGGGTGAGGGCATGTGATATGAATCAGAATAAGGGATGGGAGATCGCTTGATAGATACCCCCGATTTGATCCCAAACCTTGGGACAACCATTTTGAGAGCCCTAGATCCAGATTTAGAAAACCTCAGTAGGCAGAAGCAGACAAGATTAGCACCACTCTCCCCACCTGTAACATAACTACCTCATTGCCAAGCACCCATTGCATATTCTGAGCAACATGAATACCTCATCTGTGTGAAGCTGAAAATCCTTCTCTCAGCCCTGGGTACAAAAACTTCCATACAGAAAAACAAGATTAAACTTGACAGTAATAGGAGTGATAGAGGGGGAAAGTGTTCTTCCTTTGAGGCAGAGGCTGCAAATACAGCAGCCAGTGACTGACTGAAAAAGGAGGGGAAGAGAGATAAATGCCGTTATTGAAGCAGCAGGGCTTAAAAAAAATGCTTCTAAGAGAGAGAAAAAAGAAGAACCTGCACCTTTCTCTTGACATTTAACAAACTGCCTAAACGAGCTAAGCAAAGGAAAAGAAAGTAAGTCAAAGACCTTACAAAGAGAGCTGCTTTCAGCTGTTTGTTACCAGAGATCTTAAAATACATTTATCCAACCTTGCTAAGAGACACCAAGCCCTTCATGACCCACAGCAAATCCTCACTGTCATTCTCTCTTCTTGCCCACGAGCCGAGCCGTATTTACAGGCTCCCTCCTGGAGCTCTGTGGGGACCAGCCTTCTTCAAAAACCCTTTCCACCTGTGTGTCTGCAGGCTGCCAGAGATTTAACTCCTCATGTGCCACATCCAGGGCAGCAGACTTGTATTACTCCCAAAAATTTCTCTAGCCACCCGGTGAGCCCCGCTCCGGTAAATGACCCCGCGGCTCAGGGTGGTGCCAGCCTTTGGGAGAATTGTGAACCCGCTCTGTCCTTGGGGTATGTAGAGGTTTATCAACTACGGCCCAGGAGTCCTTAGCTCTGTGGTGCTATAGAGGCACTTAACTCCCAGGGAACTCAGAGTCAGTGCTCAGAGGTTGAGACTGTCTCACAACCAGGCTTAGGTCTATCCTACAGAAGGTTTTCTAACCGGTTGCTTCATACTACTTTATCGCTGCTTTACTTTTAGATTGTTACAGACTGAGTAATGTTTCCTGTCATTAGGACTCTTTGACAATAGTTTCTCTGAAACGCCTTTGACATTTGCAAAGGGAAGCAGGCCTACTGTTCACCAAAACCAGCAATCACCCCTTGAGCGGCAGGGTGCCAGCTGCCAGGGCAAGAGTGGTGGGCACACGAAGTACAGTATGCTTGAGTAATGATTAACACACAACAAAGAGAGCTGCCTGCGTTGCAAATGGAAACACACTGCGTGCTTGGGATATAAGAGCATTTTGGTCTAATTTTGCACTCTGCATATAGTAATAAGGCACAACAGGGTGTGCATTAAGCTCATCTTTTGAGAAGTGCAACAGTAGCTGAATAATGCACACCCTGGAGTGTCTTATTTGTAGTGGACTATGGCTCATTAATTTTACATTTAAATTTTTTCAAGCCCATTTTAAAAAAAAAAAACCACAAATATATTCTGAGGGCAGTTATGTAATGTATCCTTCCACTGAAAAGTATTTTCAAATAAAAACAGTAGGGAAAAAGTGAGGAAGAGCTTTGCTCAACTTCAGACCAGTGTTTGGTTTGGTTTGCGTAGGGCCTGCTACGAGCAGGTTCTCAGCCTGCTAAAGCAGACGTATAGTGCAAATAACGCTAATTATGGAAATCTGTTTGGTGTGCACTCTTTTCTAGTCTTTCCTTTCTTCTTGTGTGATTACCTGGGCCTTCTGTCTTCTGATTTTCCTAAAAAAGACTGCCTTTTTGTGTATGAACCAATGCCCATTTCAGAACAGGTTCACATATAAAGCATTCAGATGGGGATGTGACTGGCTTTTACATCAGGCTGGGAACTGAACAGCCACAGATTCCTGCCCGCATGGCAGGCAGGCAGGATTTGTGGGAAGATGGTTTTGCCAGAACAGCAGCGTGTGTGTGTGTGCATGAATACAATAAGATTTAAAGAACAGAAGGTGTTATAAAAACTCTGTTTTGTTATGATATCACGTCAAAAGTTTGAAGGAGAGACATCTGATTTCTGCTGTTCTGCATGAAATATGACTATGGTTTATCCCTTTGTATAGGTTCCAACCTTGATGATGGACACCCAGTTTTCAGAATTCACTCCAGATATCACCCCAATAATGTTGGCGGCTCACACCAACAACTATGAAATCATCAAACTGCTTGTCCAAAGACGGGTGACAATTCCACGCCCACACCAGATCAGATGCAACTGTGTGGAATGTGTCTCCAGTTCAGAGGTAGACAGCCTGAGGCATTCCAGGTCAAGGCTGAACATCTACAAAGCCTTAGCCAGCCCTTCGTTGATTGCCTTATCAAGTGAGGACCCCATCTTGACGGCTTTCCGACTGGGCTGGGAGCTGAAGGAGCTCAGCAAAGTGGAAAATGAGTTCAAGGCTGAATATGAAGAGCTTTCACAGCAGTGCAAGCGTTTTGCTAAGGACCTTTTGGATCAAGCACGGAGTTCCCGAGAATTGGAGATCATTCTAAATCACAGAGATGATCAAAGCGAAGAGCTGGATCCCCAAAAATGTCATGATTTGGCAAAGCTAAAGGTAGCAATAAAGTATCACCAGAAAGAGGTAAGAGTCATCTAAATGCAAAGGTGTGTGAAGGCTTCATGTATTGGGTAAAATGATTAATTTCTCTGGTCTCCATGGGTTTGCTCAGGATTGCTAGCTGAGACCCAGCAGGGGTGAGTTTCGGTTGAGTGGAGAACCATGTGCAAATGGGTTAGTCACAAACCAGGAGGTACGGCGCACCTCAGTGACAGCATGAATCTGATGACAGTTCAGGGCAACAGGATGGGGGCTTGTTGCAGTGGGCGATGGCTTCTACAGCACCGACACTTTCTGTTTCAAAGCTACTTGAATCCCATTTCATTGTAGCCTGCCCCTCTGCAAAAAACAGCCTTCAGAGATTTCCAAGTTTAGTTAGCTCTGAAAGCTTTTCCTAGTAGCAGCTTTTATACAGGAACCAAAAGCTAGAAGGGTTGCCTGACTCATGAAGGTCTTGACTGCAGGAAATAATATAATATACAATTCACTTCCTCCGGCCAGCGAACACTTCCTAGCACCCATTCAACACTAACTCATACGGGCCAGAGAAATGACAGCAGCAAAAGAGTGTGGGAGGTCGAGAGCACTCTCGCTGTCCCGGGTGTCCACGTTACCAGCGATTTTGTTAGGTGAAAATGCTCAGGTGATGCTGGGAAGTGGATCATGTCGTGCAAATACTTCTTCACACCTAAGACACCCCACGTTGGTTCTTGCTCCTTGATTCATCCGTACTTTAGGAACTGAGAAGCAATTCCCAGAAATTCAAAGTCCTGCCCATAGTACCAGAAAGGAAAGATATACTTCAGCTAAAGGGCACAGAGCCTTTCAGAAGCCCTGCAAATCCAGAGATTTATAAATTGATTCAATAAAGGCCACGAACCCAAGGAGAATGCTGACAACAGTTTCATGAGTTGGCTCTGGATTTTCTTTCTCTTTCCAAACCTGGACAGAACGTAGTAGATGATATATTACTGTTGGCCAGCGATGTTCCAGGTTATCTGGAGGAGGAATTTAGCTTGCTTGGTTGAGGAACAACATTGCAATGTCTATTACGTTCTTCTGTGTCCGGAGGGTGACAGAAGTGGCGGAAAAGCTTGCCGCATTACTCTTTTCACTATCTTCCCCACATTTAACGCTTTGTTTTATGCATTGCTCCAGATGAGGACAGCCTGGTATGAGACATTCCACCTCCCTTAATGGCTGCTTATGCCATCTGAGGTAAAATAGTCAAGAAGTGGAAGAGCAGGTTTTCCTTTCTTCCCTTTGGTCTGTTACGCCTCCTGAGTACCAGCCCCTTGATGCAACAAGTCGGAGCTGAAGCCTCAGGCTTTCTGGGATCTACCATGTGGTCATTTACTGCTCTTACTGGGCTGCTCCGGTGAAGTGACAGGCTCACAGGCCTTCCTGTTTGAGGAAGGTTGTGGTTCCAAACACAGGTTACACCACAGGTTGTGGTTTTTAGTCTAGCTGACAGGGTTCACTAACACCATAACTACTTTAGGGACACAAACAAGTACTGAAGAATCAGTCTGGAGAAGGGTAATTCAGTATATCAGGTCAAATGTTCCTTGAATCTAAGAAGGGACAGAAACTCTACTTCTGTTTTTCTTTACTGGCCTGATAGCCACAGATGCTGCATTCACACATGCGCTTCAACAGACAGGACACTGCTGGCATTGCTGAACTGCAGCTCTGAAGGAATTCACTATATTTGAAATGATATTAAAACAGAATATAATCTGGTTATATGTCTAAATCCTGTTACAGATTAGACACTTCCCTTGCTGAGGCATTTTGAAATTCCACTGCGGAATTAGCTGCATCTTTTGGCACCTAGCTACTGGAGAAAAATCGTTAAGTTTTAGCAAACAGTTAGCAGTCTGCCCTGCCATGGACACAGATCTCTGTTCCCTGCACTGAATCCAGTAAACATACTCATGAGATACACAGCTTCATTTTTTGGTCTGGCCTGAGTGCCTCAGTCTTCACAGTGAGCAACCTGGACAAGAGATGGATTAGTGAGGGCAGCCAGTTCAGTTCAGGCTTTACAAGGGTAGAAGAATCTGCCATTCTTTTTTTTTTCCAACAAAAAAAGCCTGGGAGGTACAAGTTTTGATTTCTCCCAAACATTACAGGTGTTAAGTATTTTGTAAACTGACAAATGTGTCAAAGAAGACCTTTTTCCTTTGGAGGAGGGCCAAAACAATGGAGAAGAAATTCCTTGCTTTTCATATTTGTTTTTAATAAGCCTGTATATCCTAGAAGGTAAATTACTGTTTACACAGAAGGGAAGATTTCAGTTATACAGGAAAGATTAGAATGTGCCCTAAGGTAGTTTTGTAGTATTTCTTATGGTAGTAAATGTTAAAACCGTGCTGTGCAATGTTCACAAGCTGCCTCTCCATCTCATCTTAAGTGCAGAATGGTTGTGTCCTTTGTTTCAGATTACAAAAGGGCTCTGATCATTTCTTTAGATGATAGGAAGGATTTAACAGTTGTGATCGCTGTTTGCACGGCAGTCACAAAATAGTAGGAAAAAAACGAGGACAGCTCTAGTACACTGCGAAACATGGTGAGTTAGATCCAGCACAGACATCAGTTTTCTCAGTTCTCTTTCGAAAGAAATTATTTTTGTAGGATCACAGGAATTCATGGTCTAAGAGACAAGAAGGTTTTCATAAATGCTTTGTAGTATACGGCATCTGTCTTCATATTATTACTTTTCAATTTCTTTTATTCATGACTAATTTTGGAAGGAGAAAGGTGCTGAAGACTTAATAAGAAAAGGTGCAGTTCAGCTGTTGGGGGTCAACCTTCACAATGCTGTTCTGGCACCAAATTAGCTCCGCGGTTCTTAATTTGTTTGCATTTCTAAGAAAAGATGGGGAAAAGTCATCTCTAGAGTCTTGCCAGTCATGTAAAGCACAGTTGTATG
Organism: Psophia crepitans; assembly: GCA_013399095.1. Taxonomy (NCBI): domain Eukaryota; kingdom Metazoa; phylum Chordata; class Aves; order Gruiformes; family Psophiidae; genus Psophia; species Psophia crepitans. The sequence continues at coordinate 268,289 of VWZZ01006103.1, forward strand.
TACAGCGTGCCATTGCTGTATTGGAGAATGAGAGCATAGACTGAAAGCAAATACAATTTTTAGGACCTTTAAGGTTTTTTTACACTACCAAAATAATGTAAAGGAACCATAGTGTAGCAGGGAATCATGCCTAAAAGGACAGATTTCTCCTTGTATATAACATTCTGCTAAGCCACAAGACCAATATACATTCAGCCCATTCCTGCTCTCCATCACTGGTCATTCACATCTTCAAAATGAAGTGAAACATCACAGTAGTGGGTTTTTAGTGCTTTGTATTTTTCTGGTACCGGCAGTTGCAGATGAGTGTGCAGGTTTAGTTTAATACGTCTGTAAGTAGTGCACACCATGCAAGGCACTCAGGAAAAAATGTATTTTACCTAAGACTATATTGCTTAGCACTTTCACAGAATTAGATCAAAGGAGTGCATGAAAATTCCCTCTCAGAAACCTTAACTTTAGTCTCTCTTACTGTTCTCAAAAATCAATGACAGGAAAGGAGAGCAGTAGAACTATTTGCTTTTCTAATTTAAAACCAGTGTTCTTTGCTGTTTTTTCTTCAGGATGAAGCTTCAAAAGTTTTAGTTCATTTTTTCCAAGACATTTACATAGACAAGTACCTCCTGAGATACAGTACTGGAGTGAATGAATAATCATTCCTGCCATGCCACATATTTTTCAGCTATGTCTTGACTCTTGTCAACTGTGTGGCTCCAGTTAGAAGCACAGCATCATTCTCCAGGGAGTAAGCATAAACCTGGCCTATTTCTAAGGGCACTTCAGTTACTGTATAAAAAGAGCTTTTAATAATATCAGAGATGCATGAAAAATGAAGTGTGAGGTCTGTGAAAATCAAAGCTCATCTGCTGCACCTTGTTTACCTGTTTTGAAAGCCATTCAGGTATCTGGATGGATAGCCACAGATCCTTCTTGGCTTGCAGGCAACGCTAAGTTATTCTCCTGTGGTTTTGTCTGTTTTCTTGCCACACTGCCTGGAGGTATAATGATACAAGGCTGAATATTTGTATTGTGCTCTTTAAAGGCACAATAAAAAGCTAGGTTTAAAGGTACAATAAAAAGCTAGCACAGCTCAGAAGATTAATAAACAGGCTTTTACTTTCAGGTTTCTAGAATGAAACCATACCGTGTCATGAAAAGATCTTTATTAGGACTAGACAGGGGGAAGGAGAGCTGCTCCTTGTGGAAGCTTTTTCCCTTTCTAGTGACCTGGAACAACTATATCCCTCAGGGTATTAGATGGTGAGGATGGTGCGATGATGCTACATCCAGATCTGTCCTACACCACAGGTTTAGGGATTTTGAAAGCACTGAAGAGCCAAATGTCACCTTTCATTTTCCATCAGCATTCATTCATTCATTACTGTACGCAGCAAAGTTGCCATCTGATGTGTGAACAGCGGCCTATGCTAAGTGAGCTGTTTTTCCCTCAGACTCAATCCCAGCAGGCAGATGACCACATTACAAAATCTGCCATGCACGTGGTGCTGACTGAGCTGTTATCAGCAGGCTCAGCGGACAGACTTTGGGCTGGCAGGTGGGGAGACTGATCTGCGTTTGCACCCTTAAAACAGTCTTACCTGCTGATTTCTGGTGGGGCAGCAGGGTGAGGGGTGTGTATCTTGGAGCCTCTACTCCATGGGTTTGTGCAGCTGCCAGATCTATTTGTTCAGTTTTTGGAAATTAGCGGGGAAATTTAACCCGTATAGCTGCATCGTGTTACGAAAATGAGGACAAGTGGCATTTCACTGTAACTTCTCTCCAAACTTGGAAGAAGAAATAGTCAGAGAACTGATGGTTCATCAATTTGACAAAGTGGACTTGGATGTTTATTTGAGGAAGCAGTATTATTTGGTATATTATTCACGTAACACTAAAATGTTCTAACTTGATGAAGGTTAGCCACATATTGCAGCTGTCACAGAACAGAACTGCAGAAGACTATCTTTTGACAGCAAAATCATCTCTGACTAATCTTGTCATGCACAAATTTGAAAAAACAACATGAGACCGATATGTCAGTCAAGGACAAGGACTCTGCTTGTGTTAGTGTAATGTGTAGCAGGCAGTAAATGCCTGGATCATTCTTTAAGTTATTTTTGATACCTCGTGCCTCTGACTTAAATGATCTCTTGGACAAAGACAGGAAATATGTTGAAAGCTGAAGGGATTGTTGTCACTGTTTTAAGACCATTCAAAAATGATTTAGTGAGTTTGTCAGTTCCCTTAACTTCATGTATCCCATCAGTCGTCTTCCCAGCAAGAGAAGAGGCTTGGGAAGCTGAAGGTGAAGTAAAGGACATGATTGATTTGCTTTCTATAGACAACAGAAACGGGAAAGGAGAAGTGACGCCTTGTATCTTGTGTAAGCCAAATGTTCAGTCTTACCGCGTCCGAAGGTCTAGAGTGCCCTTCAGAATCGGCTTTACGTCAGTAGTGGAGTATATCATGTCATTTCATGCTTCACTTTGAATGATAGCCTGAAATAATAAACTCCGTGGCAAAAATCTTGCTGTGGATTCTCCCTTCTGGATATCGAAGTGGTCACTGTTGTTTATCTGATGTCTGTGAATTTCAGCTTTACTTCTCTCGCTTCCTGAAGTGTCAGGAAACTCTATAGGGAAAAGCACTGAGACTCCACTCCCTTTACACCTCTTACATATACATCAGATCCAGCGTCACCCAGATGAGCCGCTTCGGTGTCTGATGATTGAGAACACAGTTACCTCATAGTTCTTCACTCCCAGAAAAGCGAGATGGATAGATGGGTTAATCACAACCCCCCCAACTGAGATCTTGTGCAAATGGCATTTAAAAGCTGTGACTGCAGGTTTTGTGTTCTTATTCTTTCTCTACAAACCCCAGCTGGCTGAGTAAACATCCTTCGGCAAAGAGTACGTCCTCCTCACCCTACAATGGCGATATTACACGAATGTGAGCAGGGTTTGTAGTATGCCAGTCTGTTCTTGCCTGGATATTGGAGTAAATTTACTCATTCAGAAGGGAAGATAGAAAGAAAAAGGAAACCAAAATTAAATAGTTTCAGCATATATATTTCTCAGGTCAGAAAGGAAGCAAAGGAAAAATATTTTTAGAACTTTTTATTAACACTCATAGGGTAAAGTAGGTATGTATTTCAAAGTACTTGCGAATGACTTTTTAAATTCTTATGTTTGCTTTACTTATCACTTATTTAATGTAAATGTTAGAAATTCACTAGGGAGAATAAACCCAGCCTTCTACTTAAAAAGTCCTTACCTTCTCCACCTCAGCTAAGGCCCGTGAGCACTCCTGGTATTCATTTGCAAGAACTGTAACTCTTGAAGTGCTGCCTGCACAAGAACTTAGGAAATTCTGCAAAATTTGTATCTAAACAGCTCTTAGGCTTTTGCATGTTTTTTTCAGTGCTTCTGTAGGATGTGTTCAATATCCCCTGTTCAGCTCCTGGAAACCAGTTAGTGTGTTGTGAATTAATTGTCTGTCTGTCTTAGGCGTATCGCTCATATTCAGCATTTGCTTGTACTGCAGAATTCTGCCTTTGGACACCCAGTCAAACAGAACTGTGTCCTGGAATATTAGCTGAAATACTTCCTACAGGAATTTATTTATCAGCCGTAGTCTTCTGTCTGCTGAAATAAATACTGAAAAGTTTTGCTTATGTCTGGACTCTTGCTCAGGGTCTGACTTGGGCGAACCGTGTTCTGGTGAGGTGTTTGCTAACAGAGGCTGGCCTCCAGAAGAACCGTTCAGCAGCTTGCCTTTATTCAATGCAGAATTTATACCTGCACTTAAATCCTGCTGACGCAGGTCATAAATACAAACCTATAGCTAAACACACGTTTATGCACTCTGAGTAGAGATGGATTTCATTTCAAGCTTAAATACTTTGTTAATTGCTTCTTCCATAGGCAGAACATGCGGGACCTCATTTATTTAAATATTTAAACCAATCCAACATGAATTTGTGAAACCTATGAATTTTGATGGAATTCTAGCAGGCTTTTAGAGGTTATTCAGGCTTGCATTTTGCCAGCGTTCACGTCACTGGTGAACTTCAATTGCTACTGCTTAAGCTGAGCTCATGCCTGCTACCATCAAGAGATGTGTTAGGGATAGGAGACCTTTAGTTAAGATTCATATCTCACCATCATTTAAAATACTTTAAGAACAGATTAGAGAACATTCTGTATAATTTGAGGCCGTATGTTCATCTGTGGAAGATCTGGAGGGCTTTTTTTTATTTGCCAGCAGAGGGACTGAGCAATTTGGGTAGCACCTGGTTTTCTTGAAGGACTCTTCCAGCTCAGCTAGCGATCTTCATCATGGCAGGAATGTCTGCACTTGGATTTGCATCAGTGCTGCCCTGTTAGCAGTAGCAGGCACGTGAGTAGTAGCTGTGTTTTCAATAAGATATTCATCCTATATTTTTCCTGAGAAAAAGGTATTATTTCTTGAAAGTGCCTGAAGAGGAATGTTGAATTGTAGTCCCTTTCTCCCCAAGTTATACAGCCTCCCCTCCAACTGCTTTGACTAATTTCTTCCTTTTGTTTTCCTGTTGCAGAAAGTACTTAATTAACAGTATGAACAACCATTAGGTGTTTACCCTCTGCAGCTCACACTTCAGCAGCAGAATGTAAATAACTTTGCAGCCATTAACAGGTTGAACTTTAAAAAGAAATGTGCTACAAAAGAGGTTTTTCTTATTCATCTCGCTGTTTGCAACACTGCAGACTTGAGGAGGCTGTTATTTCTTATGTAGAGTATCTGATCTCATAGGGCTTACTGGCTCTCTCTGCAGCAGACATCAAATTAGGCCACAGATAGTTTCTCTCTTCTGTCTTGGGCTAATTTAGAAATGTAGCTCTTTGAGTATTGCCCACTGGAATTTCCTTTAAGAGCAATCAAACTGATACAACAACCGCATTTGTTTTCTTCCTCAGGAGATCCCATCCTTGGTATGAAATGGAGGCAGAGTGGTTTGTTGGTTGCACTGGGAGTGCGTCGCGCTGCTTGGTTCTTAGCCTGAGCATCTGCAGGATTTGGGGGTGTGGGAAGAACGTGGATTTGAAAAGTTCATTTCTTTGCATGCCATTTTGTGCTCCTGAAGTCAGAGTAAAGGGGATCGCTTCACTGCGCAGTGTGACCCACGTGCCTGTTGACATTGTGCCGAGCATTACCGCATGTTTGGACAGTGTGTATTAAGCTTTGTGGGTTAAGACATTAAGATTTGGCATTGATTGATAAGCCCGTGCCTGGGGGAGGATGGACAATGCAGGAGTTTCCTGTATCTTCATGGGAGGAAAGAAATTCTAGCCAATTGATTCCGAAAATTCAAGTATGAAAGGCTGTGCTCTCCCCAGTCCATCTACAGTTGTAGGTGTCGGTAAACTGTGCCTGGGCAGGTCACCCCTGCTAGCGAGCTGGGATGAAGAGGGGCATAGATCTCCTGCTCCCAGCCCTGCCTGTATCTTCAGAGCCATCTCCCTTCAATCTGTGAGAGAGAGGGCACAAGACCAGTACCTCCACGGGATGGGACAGGGCTTTCTACTGAGCGGAGAATGGCAATGGCTTTTATCCTTTTCATGATAGAACTGGATTCACAGAAAATCTACGTTCTCTACAGAGCTAGCTAAAATACACTTATGCTACCGCATCAGACACTGCGGTTGCCTGACTGTCACACAGACTGCAAGATCTAGCTCCGTTCATATGAAAATCTGTATTTCCAAAGCCAAAATAGAAGGCAGCAGCATATAATAATACCCCCAAACACAGTAACCTTGCAGGTACTCAGCTGCCATGGCTGAGATGCTGTGGGATACAGTGCTGTTGGTGAGGTCTAACCTACTGAAATGAGTGTCAGACAGGGGAACTAAAGTTAATTTCATGGCTCCCATGTCACATTTGGCTCTCAGTGGTAACCTCATCGGGAGCTGATGTAGCTGACAGATAGAAGAATTCGGTCCTGCTTATTAACACAGGGCTCTGCAGTTACAAATTAGTGCTTATTCATCTATGAAGAGCATTCACTATCACCATCCGCAGCAAGAGTACAGAAAAGAACTCCAACAAACTCCAAACAGAAGAGCCTGTTGGCAGCCGTCACGATAATCAGAATAAATGCAGAGAGATACTGTGCTCAGCCCCTGTGATGTCTATCAGGGAGCTATTTCAGTTGCTCCCGGAGGCATTCACATCTCAGCCCATCTGTGTCTGATCCTAAATTACTTATGACTGTGAGAGATAAGGGATTTCCCCATAGATAAGGGGAGGGGGGGGTGGAACATAATTTCTGTCTTTGATATTTATATTAATGGCACAGCATGCAGAAAGCATTTAAGTCCCGAGAAGTAGAATTTAGGTGACATAAAAATATCAGTAAAGATCACATATTAAGAAAAAGACACTCCATCCAGCAGCTGCTTTTTTTCCCCTTCAAATTTTTCCCCTTGGTAGGGGATCAGGTGACAATGAGTATGATGAACATTGAAAATGAAATTCTCTAATAGCACAATTCAGCTGCAAGCCAAATGTTACACAAAGACCCTGGCAAGACTGAAAGAAGAATGAGAGCACATAAAAGACTTTGTATTGCAGTAGTCTCTACCCTCAAAGTGCTTCCCAACCATGACTGAAGTTGCTGATCTCACTTCTTGGAAAGACAAAGGTACTTATCCCCATTTTCAGGAGCCAGGAGACTGAGCATCTCGCCCACAGTGGCGCTGGCATTGTCCTCACAAGAAGGTACTCTGAGTTGCATCTTATCTCCTAGCCACTAAGTGAACTGTATCTTCAGACAGGGACAGGTTCTGCTCAACAAGTAGTGGGGAAGGAGCTTGCTTTTTGGATTACCTCCCTCAGAAATGCACCTACAGGCTTTGTCTACAGGACAATCCTGGGCAATGTTATGCCAGCACTACCACAGCCTGCATAGCATTGAATGTTTAGTTCATACATTAGCTGAATTGAGTATAAATGCCACCTTTTGGAAGCATTTCTTTTCATTAATGCAGCTGCCGGAACGTTCTCCATCATGTCTGTAGGACCATGTCTTGTGCTGCTATTCGTAATAGAGACTGGAGGCTCCTACAGTGCAGCAGTCCTTGAGAAAAACACTCAGTCCCGTGCTTGTTATGGTCTGGAGAAACACACTGTTTGCAAATCACACACTCAACTTCTTAAACAAATAGGAGAGCATTTGGTACCGAGTATCTGCCTCCGATTCCAGATCATCAACCAAACTGGGACAATACGCAGTTTTTTAAATGATCACAATCTCTCCTTTACATTGTGCAGAAATTTTAACTGATATCAAATCCTGTCATATACAGTATGTTCATGTGAAATGAGGGAAGAGTATGATATACACGTGCTATTTCTACCAATGGCAAATGAAAGGCTTTGCGAAAAGGTGAAAAAACATATTTGGGACCTTGGTTTCGTGGAAATTGAACTTGTATTCGGGAAAGGCCTTGGCATAAGTACTGCTGGAGGAGTCAATTTGCTTTTCCAGCTCTCAGTTCTGTCCATTTGCAAAGGAGAAACAAGATCGTTTCCTTAACTTTATGAAGGAATTTGAGATTATGGGTGATAACTTAAGTTCCACGATATTATTACAGTTTCAGGCCACTTCCCACCTAAAAGGGCTAAAGCTGAGCTTTTAAGGGGTTTTATTTTTTTATGTGCATTGATTTAGCAGTACAAATCCTAGACAAAATTTCATGAGTTGAGCATTCAGTGGTTTAGTCTAGTCAATGAATTTGATGGTTTAGTCCAGGTAACAGCACCTAGCAGCAAAGACGAGGCCAGCGTTCACAGGACTACTTAGGGAAATAGCTAGTCTCTGTATTCTCCCACGTTAACACCAAGTTACTGAGAAGCAGTTGGTTCTTTAGGCAGCACACCAAGGCGACTTCCTTGTTATAAATCAGAATTCCAGTGTTTCTGCACACGGGAAATTTTGCTTTCCAGCCCGCTGTAGTCCTTCACTACTTGAGATCTAAGCTGCAATATTTACTAATTTTCATCCTGTGATTAATATGTTGGACTAATTCAAATCAGTAAAAGCCTACACTGATGAGTGCTTAGCCTTACCTTTAATAAAGACAGCATTTGGTGGTCTGTGGCATTAGAGAGAGTTTCTTTCTGTGATGTGCTTCTATTTCCCCTAGGCCATTTTTCAGTGAACTTGGGATGGGCTTGATTGGAAAATTTAATGGCTTTTTCCATTTCCATTCCTTTTTTCCAAGCTGGTCTTTAAAGCTGCTCTTTCATGATGTGTGAATTTCTGTCCATTTGAAGAACGAACATCAAATACGACGCAGAAAGCAGATTTTAGAAATGAGCTATTAGGCAGAGAAGAGGCACTTTTAAGTTGCACGGCAACCAGAGGAACATACAGTCATTTGATTTTTCAAATGACTCTGACTTTAACTCAAGGGAAAAACAGTTTTATTCTCCCCTTAGAGCTTTCTATCATATGTGATAAAAAGAAAATGTGTTTATACATTTTCCCCCTAAAAAAAACCCCAACAACAACGTGGTACCTCATCTCTGAGAAGCAGCAGCATCTATTACCATGTAAATTACCGCAGAACACATCCGGTCACAGCTCCTGTTCGTGATCTTAAATGAGAAAATACAGCAGTGTAACCTTCTGTTTCTTCGAGCTTTTAGACATAACACGCGGACCCTTCTGAAATCAGAGATTAGAAACCAACCGACCAACCAACAATCGATGCTTGATGTTTTTTCACTTTCTGTAGAATTGTTTCTTTCGTCACAGTCCCCAGGCTTGGAATTTTAAAATAACGTTTTCTGATTGTTACAGGCAACAGGTCTCGGCTTTTTCTGGAGATCATCACCACATCAACTGTTGTCCAGCTCCTTGCTGCATGGATCTGTAGGCTGAGTCCAGAACAAATGCATTTTGATTTTTTCTGATGCCCTCTGGAGCAGCCACATCTATTACTATAATAACACATAAACATACAGCTTCGTAAATGCCAGATATTCCTCTTGGACATCTTATTTTCAATTCTAATTTTGGTCAGTCCATTTATTTGAACCACCGAGTCCAAAAATGGTCTGATTCTGGTGAAAACAGCCTGTTAGAGCATATAAAATATATACATAAAATCTAAAAATACCTACAGAAATGAATTACTCTATCAGACTGAGCAACTGATTTTTTCATTTCACTTGACCTTTGTTTAGTCATTTTGAACAGGGCAGTGGTAGTTCTTTGCTTGTCTAGGGCACTCTGAGAACTGTGCATGAAAAGTCCTCCTAATATTGGGCAGTACTGGCAGTGAACAAGTATGTAGAGGTTACGAGTGTGTGCTGAAGCATTTATTAAGAAATCGTCTCTTTCGCACTGAATCTGATCTCTGTATCCGTGTTAGGACAGTTTTTTCTGATTTAATTACAGCAAAATAAGTATAACAGGCAACCTCAGGACAATAGTTGAGATTTTCTTTTGAACTTGCAGAGCTGAGTGAGAAATCTGAATCAGATCAGAAGTATAACTTCATTAAGATGGATTAGAAATCAAATATAAAAAGAAAAACACAGTTTTCTTGGTCTTGCAGACATCTCTGTGGGTCTTTAAAGTTTTGAAAACCATGGGGCTGTCCAAGTATAATCAGGCACATAAAGTCTGCTGGCATAGATCAGAAATATTTTGGCTTGAGTGTGAAATTCCAAGGGCTGTTTGGTATTAAAACAGTCTGAAGGAGTTGCAACCTGAGCATGTCTGGTATGGAGTCACTGAGATGCCATAAATCACCGTCATCATGCTATTTTTTACAGGGTGAAAGTAAACTTTCAAGTGTCACTTTTGGTACTGTGATCAAAGGTTTTCCTTCTCTGCTTAATCTCTTATATTTTACAACTGCTCCCTTCCTTAGCAGCAAGGCGCGTTTACAAATGTGCTGTCCTGCTTCCCAGCAGATGTCACCTGGTTGAACTTCACATTACTGCCTGCTGTCTCATGCCCAGCCCAGCCCACACACACATATGCTGGCCTTCTTGCACAAAACCACGTGCAGCACCCCACACACTTCTGGAGACATTCTCTCTCCCTCTCTGTCACACACACACACACTCTCAGAGCTTTACACCTTTTCCCTCCTGTCTCATCTTTTAGTCACTTCTGAAAGATGCTGACAGTCATTTGTTTGAGACAGTCAGACCCCGAAACATTCCGAAAAGAAACGTGCTGAAACAGAAACACATGGGAAGAGAAAAAGCTCATAGTAATTTTTGTTGTATCACTTTTGCACGAGGCTTCATGTGTGGTGAGTGACTGATCTACATAAGGATGCTTCAAATAGAAAAGACATCACAGAAGAAATCTTAAATGCTGTGTAGAAAAATAAGAGCGAAATCTCCCTCCTCTCTTCCTGCTGTCTCCAAAATATGCTTTTCCACCCCATAGCCAGCCCCAAACTTAATATGAGGGTCTGTGTGGGCTCTAACACATGCGTAAGAGGGAGTGCACATGAAGTACCAGTCAGTAATAATCTTTTTTTTTCCTCCTCAGTTTGTTGCTCAGCCAAACTGCCAGCAGCTACTAGCAACACTTTGGTATGATGGTTTTCCAGGATGGAGGCGGAAACACTGGGCAGTAAAACTCTTGACCTGTGTCACCATTGGACTGCTATTTCCTGTGCTATCCGTGGCATATCTGATTGCACCGAAGAGCAGGCTGGGACTGTTCATTAAAAAGCCATTTATAAAGTTTATCTGCCACACCGGCTCTTACCTAACCTTCCTCTTCATGCTCCTGCTGGCATCGCAGCACATCGTCAGGACTGACCTTCACATGCAGGGACCGCCTCCCACCATCGTGGAGTGGATGATCCTGCCCTGGGTTCTAGGTAAATCAGAAACGCCTGAGCCACAGTCGCCTGACTCGCACCCATGGCAACTGTGTGGAGACTCATTCCTGATCTCAGCATCATCAGCGTGTAAAGAGATTTGGCAGCCAGCTTCCCTAACTGCATAAAACAGCTGGGCTCCTTCTGGAACAACAGATCCTGTTGGCCTAGGGCTTTTCTGCTGTTCCTATTGCCATCTGACATGCCTTTAGACATGACCCTGAGTAAACTGCAGCAGACACAGCTCTCTCCCTGCTTCCTCCACACTCCGTGTGAGGAACAGGTTAGGAATTAGCTTCTGGGTCATGCTAGTAACAAACAGTGTCACTTCTCATGCTGGCTTAGTTCTGCTGGCTGGCAGATGGCAGGAGGCAGTGCCCAGAGCCTGCCTCTTCTTTCGCCTTCTCACCGATCCGCTCCCGGAGCTGGTGTGCAGGTACCAGGCCTGTTTGTTCCTGGGCTCCCAGACTCCCAAATGCAGAAAAAGAAAGTTAAATCTCACTCTGCCTTACACCTCTGTGCTGATAAACACTGACCAAATCAATATCGAGAGCTCTAATGTAAGCAGGAGAAGGAGGGAGTATTTATGAGCAGAAGGTTAAATGTGAGGCTTTTATTCTGCTCTGGCTTGGGCAACCACAACTGTGAGGAAAAGGAGGTGTCTGCATTCCTGAGGGCAGGATGTGGGGGTGAGGTAGTAAGATGGGATGGGAAAGAGCAGATAGAGCCACCGAGGAAGAAGAGCAGAGAAGCACAGTTAGATATACTTTTGAGAGCAGTATTTGTCCTTTCAAACTAGGCTCCAGCACAACTGGAAGTGAAAACCTGTGGATTCCACTGGAAGCATGATCTCTCCTCTAATGAAGCTCCCATCCCCCTTGCTGTGCCATTAGCATGTAGCACACTGGGAGCTGGTTTGTTCCGAGGAGGCCTGCTCACGGGGAATGGTTTCCACACCTTTCCAGCTCTCCTCCAGGCTCTGTCCGTACACCCCAGCTCATTTCAGCACAAAACCCCAGAGGTCAGGTAACAGTGATTTGCTACTCTTTAGTAGGGGTTGGTGGCCTGAAAGCCACCCTGATGCTTTGTGAGGACACCTCTCACAAACCTCAGTTTCTGGAGCTCTCCTTACAGCTCCTCAATGCTTCTCCCGGGTCCGCCTCTGCTTTCCTCTGCCTGCTGGCTCCTCTCCTGGTAAGATCGGGTCCCAGCTCCTTGTTTCTGTGGTGGCTCTGGATCAGGCTGGTTCTGTGCTGAACGAACCCAGCTGTTCCCCGTGCCAACCTGAAAATTGCTGACAGAAAACAAGGAAAGAAAGAGTTGCAAGCGTGTTCACAAATCACTTTCCATCATGACGCCGGGCACTTTGCTCCTCGTGTAGCTCTACCACAACTTACAAATGGTAACTCAAGTCTCGTTACCATAGTAAACCGATTTATGGCACTGAATTGCATGTGTTGGTAGAAAGTTCAGAATAAGCTGAGAAGGTTAAATGTCTTTTCTGAGCTTAGGTGATCTCTTCACTTTATCCTTAACTTCATGGTTAAAATTGAGGGAAATGGAAGGCATATCAGGAAAACTGATTTGCAGATGAAAGAAGGATAATCCATTGAAAAAAACCTTTTCAAAATCACCTCTTACAGCTGTCTGCTCTTCTTTCTGACTTCCTTTGTTTCAGATAAATAGGGATATTGTGGGACTGTTTATTAAATGAAGAAATTAGCACAGTTTCAGCAGATTAAAGGTTATTATTTAAGAAATATCTTCCACTATAAAAGGAGAGAGAGAACAGGCACACACAGCGTTGCTGTAACTATAGTAACCAGCAGTGATAATTCACTATAAATACAGCATATGAGTTCTTCAACAGGCTACTCTCCATTGATTTATTTTATGTTTTTGTGTGCGTGCAAAGATTTGGAGGCAGCTGTAATAAAATTACCTTATTGGCCTTGACATTATGCTTGCCTGACCGTTGACCTACTGGCTGGCAGCTGAAGAGCCAAGATTGATATCTGGATGTTTGCAGCAGTTCATTTCAACATTATCTGCTCTTCAGATTGAACTTTCAGGTCCTAAAACTTGAGTCGCAAGTAGCATTTCAGTGACCACTGCAGTATCCTGTGGTTAGGTATGGGTAGCAATTTGGGTAACTATACTGGTAATGCACCTGGAGGTGTATTTTGTTGGTTTGTTTTTCTTTTCACACATGTTTCAGATCTTCATCCAAGGATAATGTTGTAAACTGGGTAATTCAAAATACCTGAGGGCTCTGAAGACATTCTCAGATGCACACAGGTGATGGAGGAATCTAGCTGCTATTTTTTGATGGGACTTAGGCTCTCAAAAAATGCTTAAACAGTTCTATGGTAAGGAACGTAGAAGTTACTTAAAATTAGGATTGTATTCCACGTGAGTTTAGCAGTCTGGTAATGAACTTCAGAAGCTGCCCCTCACCCCTCCAGCTGCAAGGAGGTATAGTGAGGGTGAGCAAGTGCCAAAAAGTATTACCAGGAGGCATTTCAGAGTTGAGAAGATGGGCTCTGGCCGTATCCTTGGGAACAAATATTCACCTCGCACAACCTATAGCCGTATTTGACGTTAGGTGAGTCATTGCTGAGAGACGCGATGCCAGGCTGCCTTTTTCATGCTGAGTCCTACCTTTTTGCATATAGTCCTGATGGGCTTTTTGTCCAGCAAGATGCACAGAGAATGAATTCACTTCTTTCTTCTCTGGTGTGATATTTCTAGGTCGAGGAGGAAACGTACTGGCATGCAGAAGCTGGTACTAGTGTTACATGTTCTGCAGAGAAAGTCAAGAAAAATCAGTGCTGACCAACTGAGCAAGGAATTGCTTCTACAGAAGCAGACAATCTACTAGAAACTGTACTGAATACAGTTGCCTAAATAGTTTATTCATGTACAACAAATTTAATCAGAGCCAATCCACTCATACTAGTTATAAGGAACGTATGTTTCAAGCCGTCTCCCTGTGTATCTGGAGCCCTGGATAGGAAACCCAGGTCTTTTTTGTATCTCTCTAGACTACGTTCCCCAAGCTGTAAATTTAGAGTTGTCTTTTATTACATCAAATATACACAGTGCTTTAATGGCAAATTATACCTCGGCTTGACAATGAACTCTCTTTCTTTCTTTCTACAGGTTTTATCTGGGGAGAAATCAAGGAAATGTGGGATGGTGGATTCAATGAGTATGTACATGACTGGTGGAATCTGATGGATTTTGCCATGAACTCCCTCTATCTTGCAACGATCTCCCTTAAAATTGTTGCCTACGTCAAGGTACAGTAACTTGGCAGAGAGGATTTGTAACTTGCTTGTGAGAACTGTAGTACACAGGGTAGACACTGTTAATATCAAAATTGCAGACTAAAGAGAATTGCTGCTTTCTAAGCAGTCCAGTTTTGTAAATTCACCTGGAAAGCTCATTAATTTGTTTGGAGAATGATCGTCCTTCTCATCCTGAATCTTTGATTAAGACTGAAGTAAATTTTTTGGGCATTGGGTAGCAGTTTCCCTGCTTGCTGTCTGTTTTGTAGCTACTCAGGTGCCAAACATACATTTTATTTTCCGTAATAACACTGGACCTCTTTCAACAATGCTAGACATAGTGAAAACATGATTTTTAAATAAGACAGTAAAGAAAAAACAAGAATAGGGTTACATGAAATCATTTGCAGCCAGGATTTATAACCTGTAGTCCTATGGATCTGTAGATTACCAGTCAGAAGTTTGTGAAAAGTCTACTACAAAACGCAAGCCTGCTAGTAGGAGGCTTCCATCCGATACAAAGGAGTCAACAGATTCTCTTCAATATAAACTATAGGCAAGGAAATGACAAAGGAGCATGCTGGAGCTTTAACACTGTGTAGATTCTTCGCTGTCATGTTCCACTTATGGTGAGAATGCACATCAGAGCTCATCCTCAAAAGCACCTTCCACATTTATAAACTTCTGATGCTCCACGTTAGCGTGTGCACGTGTTTGGAAGCCAGAGGATGGCCTGAAGCACTTTACTTCCGTCTCTCTTTTTCAAAGACACAGACAAGACCCGAATGGTCCTGCAAACTTCCTTATGAAATGGCTCTCTGACTCCAGTGGAGCTGTGTACTTGGCCCGATTCTTTTCTGGGTATGAATCAGCAGTAACTTCACTATAGTTGGTGTAATTACACAGGAGTAAATCAAGTAACTGGAGTCTGCTCCTTGGCCACTTACACACTTTGTAGTTTTGCTGTGCTACTGTGTTGGGTTTGCCTTGGTGGAAGGGTACTACGGCTTTTAGCCCAGCTTCTAATAACCAGGACAAGTGCTTCCCCAAAGCAACCTTGTTTAGCCTCACCCAAGCATGTATGCAGGCAGAGAGGAAAAGGGGAAAATTTCAGGAAGCTCACTGACTACAAAATGGCAAGGCTTTCATAAAAAACTCTTTAGCAAGCAGTCCTGCTATGGGGCCTTTTTAAAATCCAAACGGCTGCAGAGTGGCGAGTTAGTTTTTCAAAGGGAAAGGCTTTAAGATAGATGGTGCTCCCTGAAGAGGCAGCTCTGTAACAGCATCAAAGCAGGAACAGATTACATTTTTTTTCTCCTGACACTCAGAACCAGTGAGGAAATTACAGCCTTGAAAGGTTGGTCTTTAAACTGAGCAATGCAAAAAAAAAAAAAAAAAAGCTGGAAATTGTAAGATTCACAAACAAATCTTAAAATGTTAACAATCTCGTTCTTTCTCACACACAAATTACTAGAAGAGCTGTGCATCCACAGATCTATACGGTCACATACTGAGATTTAAACTCGTAGCCAAACCACAGGTACAAAGGAAGTACAGCTTTGTTTATATACCACAAAAACTTACAGCCTGTCTACAAAGACCTCTATGCCAGCACACAAAAGAATGCCTACAGGAATGTATGTGTCTGAGTACAGCTCAGACCCACTTGGATTAAACCTGGCTGATCTACGGCCTGCTCCTGAGGAGGACAGTTCCGAGAGGCGCGTAAAATCTTATTTATATAGGAGGAGATCTGAATCAGCATGCTCACACAAGTTCTCTTCTGACCTATGGCACTTCAAGGTTGCAGTATGCTCTGAAACACGAGGGTTTATAAGGTTGATAATGGCTTCAAGACTTTTTGCAACATGACTTGTGAAGGTTTTTGTTATTTACAGAACAGCCCCGAGCTGGAAGAGGCTGCTATATATGCCAATATACCATGTTCTAACATTCTTCGAACTTGAAAGGGTTACATAGACATTTAGCGTTCTGCCAAATATCGGAAAAATAAATTGCATACTGACAGTAATGTTTTCTATCCTTGTTCTTACGTGGAGATCTTTTTCTTGACTGGTTCCAAGACCTGACCCTAATATTGTCCAATACCATTGAGGTCTTCAGGCTAATTATAGGGTAAAAATACGTTCTTAATCAGTTGTTACACTGAATTATCACGTAATGGGGAACGGTAAATGGGACCGCTTGGGTTAACTTATTTGTACTATTCTGTATGCGTCTCCGCTGCCTTTCACCTTCAGCTGCCTAACCCAAACAACTCCCGTGTCGTTAGATACCTCTGACACCTTCTGTTTCTCTATGATGCTGGGCTGCTCTGAAGAGACTACTGTTTCCCAAGCAAGGATGTACCATCTGTTTATATAAAGGGCCAAAATATGACCTTAACAAGTTGCTTTAAAAATAGATGTGAGCCAAAGACGACCTTTTCACGTACCTTTACACACAGTCTATGCCAAACCGTAGCAGAGGGCCCCTGGGCGGCTGTGTCCAGCCAGCACGCAGAAGAAGATTGTACAAATCTGCTCTCGAGGAAGGGGAAGCTTTCCGATCACAGCCGTCCACCCCCACTGCTGGACACGTTAACGTGTCTGCCTGTTTGTAAACATTTTAAGAGCCATCTTCAAATCAAGTCAACGGACTCAGGCCATGATGTTCGCGGAGCAAAGAAGAGTTTGGAAATGTCAGAAGCAATCAGAGGTCACGCTGAAATGCCTTTGTATCATGTCTCAGCTCCTTCGTGCAGAGGAATAGTCTGAAATACCAACTTGCTTGCAGCTGTGTCCTTGAAAAAATTGCGAGCTCGTGTATTGGGCCTTCAGGTTTAAATAGAAAGTCCCTGCAAACTCATCTGTCAGTATGATATTGATAATGTTTCCTTTTAAAAGGTACAAAAATTATTTTAGGAGTTCTAAACACGCTGGCTACACTATTAGCTACATTATTCCAAGTACATTTTTGCCTTTTTATACATGTTAAATGAGCAGAGACAAATGTTAAAAGGACAATTATTCCTTGATGTTAAAGCGTCTTTGAGTCCATTCCGTTGTGCCAGAGCAGTTACAGTTATACAGCCAGCTCTTTTGTGTTACCTGTTTGCATCTGGCTGTGCTTTGCTCAGAAAACGCGTCTGCTTTTACAGTCACATTACGAACCAAGTTAATGTTATAATTGATGCACTCAAATGAATCCAGTGCTTTAGCTGTAATTATGACTTCTGCTTTAGCAACTCTCCTAAAATTGCCGTGACAAATTAACTAATAAGAAAATTAATACGAAGAAAGCATTTTGGTTCTGGGCTGTTGGCGCTTTTTCTGAGATGACTAGGGAAGGAAAGCATCCATTCCTTCCGCTCAACACTTCATGGCTTTCCTTCTTCCCTCCCCTCTCCCTCCCTCGTATTCTTCCCAGAATGTGCGGGTTTTTTGAATGCATAATCATATTTAGGAGGAAAAAGAAAAAAAACGTAATTGGAAATTTCCAAACTGAACCTGCTAAAGGGAAGTCTGAACCCCTTTAAATGTTGGAAGAGAAGGAGGCTGTGTATGAGCCAATGGACCTGCAGAACAGCGAGCTCAAAATGCAGAAGGCCTGTTTTCTAAATTTAGGCTAAGAACAGCCAACATACCAGAAGCCTCTAAAGAAAAGCTGGTCCCACAACTAGCCACATGGAGGGTCATAATCTCATAGGGAGAGTTCACAAGAAGGCATCACTAAACCTAAGTCTCTGCCCTGATCAAGTCAGCTTCAATCCTGAATCCCGAACGTTAGTCTGGCATTAGCTGGGACTTCAGAGTTTAAAAGTTCTTCTTGTGTTCACCAGTGCCTGGTCAGTATTTACATGGGAAGCAGTGCTATCAGCAGGTGTGATGGGGTTTTTTTGAGTGATCTCAGAGTAATTACAACAAAATTCATTTTTATACCCTTGTTATTTCTTTCAGTATAACGGTTCTCGTCCAAGGGAGGAATGGGAAATGTGGCACCCGACTCTCATTGCAGAAGCCCTCTTTGCAATATCCAACATTTTAAGTTCCTTGCGTCTCATATCCCTGTTTACAGCAAATTCACACCTGGGACCCTTGCAGATTTCTCTGGGACGCATGCTGCTAGACATCCTTAAATTCCTTTTTATCTACTGTCTGGTGCTTCTGGCTTTTGCCAATGGACTGAACCAGCTTTATTTTTATTATGAGACCAGTGCCTCGGAGGAACCCAACAACTGCAAGGGGATCCGATGTGAGAAACAGAACAATGCCTTCTCCACGTAAGACGTCCTTTCCTTTCTGTTTCTAAGGTTGGCTTCCACTGTCCCCCGTCTTGCCTGCCTTTGCCTGTTGTCTGTCACCACACTGCAAGTGCCTTTATTTATTCATTCGCAAGTATCAGGTGAGCTGGTTGACTGTGCAGGAAAGGTGCGAGTTAACTGGGGCAGACATTCTGCTGAGCTTTGCTGTCAGACTGACTGGGCTGGAAGTGGGAGACAATCGGTTTAGTTCTGGACCAAAGAATCTCCCTACGTGATCCTGCAACTTAAATTTTATTATGGCTACATACAATTTTAGTATATTTGAGAAAGCAACTATCCTTTTGCCATAATAATTGTTTTGTCTGATTCCAGAGTAAAGGAGGATAAGCTAAACAAAATGTAGAAAACAAAGGATAAACCTATGAAAAACGGTATTAATAGATAATGTGATAGAGCAACAACAATCTCACCTAGGCCATTTTTATGCATACACGGTGTTGCAGGCTTCTCTGATTTCCTTGCAGTGGGGTGAGACTAAAATCCCAGCAAAATCCTTTTTGCTGGAAACGCTGATACTTTACCGAGATGTTGGCATGGAAATAGCTGTGGTGACAGCTGGCAGGGCTGAAAGAGATAGCACATGCTGAAAAATAACATGAATTGTCTTTCTGATGTATTTGTTTTAATTACTAATAGTGGAAATAATTATAATAATCAACCCCCACCCAATTGTTCTTGCTGCTTGCACAGTACTTAAAACACAGTGGGAGGAGAAATAAATAAAGGATGGTCTAGAAAAAGGCCTACGCCCTGCAAACAAGCAAAACAAAACTGTTGTCCACCACTTTATGCTAAATTAAATAAAACTTGTCATAATGCCCAATAATTCTCCACCCTTCCTCAGCTGAAGGCTTGAGGTTAAGAAAGGATTTCTGACAGATTTGCTCTTTTATCCAGAGCAGATGATGGCTGAGGCCACATGACTAGGTTGGAAGAGGAAAGGCTCCGACATTGTCCTGCAGGCTCCCTCCTTAAACGAAGCGGGGGATTTTCACGGGACAGAGTCCAACCTTACAAGAGCATCATGACCTGGCAGACCAGACATGCTGCCATTTTCCACTGCAGAGCAGGAACACCATAGGCTTGATTAATTTTCTCATTAAACCCATCTATATCTGGAGGAAGTGAATGGAACTGCACTGTGCTAATGAAAAACAGAATTAAAGACTTCAGGCTTTTTTCTATTTTAATTGCTTTGCATGTCCCAGAAATGTGTTGTGCTGCCCTTGCAAAGGAATTAAATAACAAATACTATTCCTTGATCTATGTCCATATTGATGCAGCAGCCAGAGAGAGAAATGTTTGGCAAGCACAGTCTGTTAAGTGGCAACTTCTAGCTCAGGAAGGGTCAAACCCACCAAGTTGAGGGCCAGAGCCTGCCTTTCCCTGGGGCCACGGTGAACAGATGTATTCAGTTCTGCGCTCGGGTTCGACCCGTCCCCATTGCAAACCAGTTGTTTTACAGATTTCACTGTCAGCAGGTTAGAGGAGAAAACAACAGCAGGATCTGACTAAAGAAAAAAGCGTTTGGTCAGCAGGAGAAGTAACAAGAAAGATCCTCGAGTCTGCAGGAAGGTGTGGTGCCTTGAGAACTACAAATGGTACAGAACCACTTAACTGAAAGTCTGCAGATCAGCTTAAATGCAGACCACAATTTCTCCCACCCTAACATTCAGTTTAAACCCCCTGCCAAGGAGAATGGAGCACAGAAAGGAAATTGAGGGGGCTGAGCCTATAATGGCAGAGGTTTGTTTAAAACAAAATCGCAGTGGGAGGGGATCCATTAGGACTGAGGTCTCCTGGCAGGGGACAGAATGCTCTGCAGTTACCTTTTGTTTGAGACTTGCTTAAGAAATTTATTTAACGTGTTCTTAAAAGTTTAAATAGTTGTTATTAACACCCCCGGCAGAAGCTGACATTTGGCCCTTGAGCAGATGCACAGCATGGGTGCCTGGCTAAGAACGAGCAACCTGCAAAATGGAAAATTACATTGTTGGGCTGGGGAGAGCAAGCGTGGCTGGAGTGAATTCAAGTCAGCGCTGGTGTTACCTCAAGTTTGCTCATAGTTCATCCCTAATGAAAGAATAAATGTAAAAAGCTTTCAATCAGTACCCTTTGATTCCTACCAGCATTTCTAGGCAGTCACACAATAAGATCTAATTTTGTAAGAGAAGGAAAAGCAGGACGCCGCTTGTGTTTGTACAGCTTGTTTAAAATGTGACACCTATTTACTGGTGCATTATTTCCTATTACTCCCAAAGGATGGGTTTAATATTTTCTTGGTGAGGAAATTTTCTGCATTGCAAACACAGATCATGGAAAAGTAATATTCCTTTGTGACAGCAAGGAGGTGAAGTCATGAATAATTTAAGGTTTTATGCTTTGGCCTCAGCATCCCTTAGAAAGCGGAGTGTCTACTGCTTAGGCAGACAGCTTGAAAATATGTTTATTGCTGTGATTCTGGCAACTGAAGGAGAGAGGAGAGAGGAAGAAGAGGAAGGGGTGGAGGAAGTCATACCTTACTGCCTGCTGTGTCCTTCTCACTGGAGGGTCACCCTGCTCTGATCGCTGGGGCTGTCTCTCCAAGGACTGCAGGAGGTCTGGAGGGTTCCTGTGGCAGAGGGGGGCACTTGCTCTCTCTGAGCTGCCGTGAGGAGTGGTGGAGCTCTGAGATTTCTCCTGTTCGCTTAAGATCCCAAATATACTCGGCAGGAGGGGATAGTCTTTCAATTGCAGTTTCCAAAATTCTGTATTTTTAAAGCTGCTGCTCCGAAGTAGTGTGAGCCCCACCTGAAACACCATGAAAAGAGCTACATGTCCTCCTGTAAATACATCGGCCTTAGGCTGGGCCCAAATTATACTCCTGGTTAATACTGTGAATTCAGAGCAATGCACCGATCACCTCTAAGACCAATTCCAGTTTTAGGACAGGAACCTCTTTCTTCCCTGAGCCTACAGCCTAGACAGGACTTTTACTGCTAATAGGTGAAATAAGTTAAAAGATAGCTAGCACTCCACCAAGATGACATAAATGCTGTGTAGCATTCTTTGGTTAATCCTTATTTTACCACCTCACTTATTAAATAAATCTAACAAACAGCCTGGCTTTTGGGAGAAAGGATTTTTGCTTTAAAGAGTCTATATAATTTTGACCAGTGAAAAACTGTCTACAAAATATAAAGAAACTAAATCCCCGAATAAAGCAGAGGGGTACACGTGGAACAGATGCCCGGAGAAGCTGGGAGAACAGGTTCCTGGCATGGCAAGTAAAGTATCTGAATTATTTGTATTGATTTGTCTAGTAGGAGCATTTGAAAATACCTACTGACCTCAGGCCAAAATGGAAACTCTTAAACAGGCGTATAAATGTCATTTTTTGATGACATAAATGCCATATTTTGGAAAGCCAAACCAAAGATGCCCAAATAGAGCAATTATTTAGATTGCTGATTATGTATTTGACGTGATTGCGAAAGGTCACTTGTCTCTGGCTGAAGCAAATAGAGACCTGGGATGATCTCATCAGCTGTAAAGCACAGTGAGGTCAGGTCTAGTTCATCTATGGAAGGAAGACTTCAAAAGAAGAATACCTCTCGAGCTGGATTAATGTGATGACTCTCTTTCATCTGAGTCATTCCCGATCAATTGTTGCAGCGTGCTGTTGAGGGCACCGCACTGTGGTGGGTGGGAGCTGCTGCACAAACAAGCCATAGCGACCAGCATTTTTGGCCACGTCCGTTGCTGACAGGCGGGGTCCTAGCATACTGGCCTGGTTCACTTGCAGCCAAAGTCACTGCAAGCTCTCGGCCCGTAATAGAGCAAAAAGTGCAAGCGGACGGGATTTCTCGCATCTCCTACCTCGTGGTGCCTCGTTGTTGTGCACTGTTTAACTGCTACGGTCATGCTGTACTTGGGGATGGGTTCCCTGAACATTTAGTCTGCAGACATGGTAATGATGCAGGCACTGACTAAACAAGAGGAGTTTTATCTGTAGGTAACAGCAGTATGACAGCATGGCAGTTTTAATTAGAGGGACTATGTTGTGGCTGCTCTTTGCATGTGTG
Source organism: Psophia crepitans (assembly GCA_013399095.1). Taxonomy (NCBI): domain Eukaryota; kingdom Metazoa; phylum Chordata; class Aves; order Gruiformes; family Psophiidae; genus Psophia; species Psophia crepitans. The sequence goes on from VWZZ01006103.1 coordinate 290,865, forward strand.
TAGAGTGGGAAAGGGAACCATGGGTTCCTTCAGGGCAGTAAGGCTGGTTGCATCTCGCAAGGATGTCTGTGTTCCCCACCTGAACACTGCCTGAACCAAGCACTGTTTTCCATTCCCCAGAGTCAGGTAGTCAAGTAAAAATCTGGCTTTATTTGCAGACTTTTCGAGACCCTCCAGTCGCTCTTCTGGTCTGTGTTCGGTCTGCTGAATCTCTACGTCACCAATGTGAAAGCCAGACATGAGTTCACAGAATTTGTTGGGGCCACTATGTTTGGGACCTACAACGTCATCTCCCTTGTTGTGCTGCTGAACATGCTCATAGCCATGATGAACAACTCCTACCAGCTCATTGCTGTAAGTTATCTCATTCTCTCTCTCTCTTTTTGCTTTGATAATTCTCCGTGTGCCTCATCTGTTTGCTTACGGTAAGTGTGTATCTTCTGGGATGCTGGAGACTGCTGCCCCCAGTTTTTGACAGCAGATAATCGGGATTTCTACTCACTAGCCTGAATCATGCTTGCGGAGGAGGTTTTGCTCTGTTTGTAATGCTTCTTAGCTGGAAAAGGCTTATCAGCTGTGATCTGTCCCTGTCTTCTCCTGTGGAGTAACCTCACTGATCACCTTGTCATTGGCAGCTGATGTACTGTGTACCAGGTAGGGTACATAGAGGGAAGCCTTCCCACTGTTTCCTCATGGTGGGTTTTAACTTGGGGGGTGTTATATATTATTTTTTCCTCTCTCCTATTACTGTTTTCTCATTTGAAACCGTGTGTGGTGTCAAGAGCCCAGTTCTGTAATTTCTTGTTTCACAGTCTTCCCACTGAAATTAGATCATTTCCATCTGTAACACCAGCCAGTCTCCTGGCAGCTCACTCTGTAGACCCATAATCTCAGATTCCTGAGTAACCTCAGTGCGGGATGGATCAGAGCTGAGGCAGCTCAAGGCTGCCAGTTGGCTGGAGAGCCAGTTTCAAACTTTATCTTCATTTGAATGTTTAAAACTGGTCTCTCTACTATAATCTCATTCTGTGTACCTAAAAGCCGATCTGTACACCGATGATCAAATTTGTCGACAGATTGAAAACTAAAGCAGCGTGGCTCTGCATTTTAATGCTCTTCAGGTAAACTACATAGAAACGGTATCGAAGGAAGCTACATCTTGTGTGCACCTACTTAAGGTTAACCAGTGGGCACTTACTTTCCAGTTCTGATGCCTAACATGATGGGTTTAGAGACGGTGAGGTCATGAAGTGTTACATCATCTGTGAACAGAAAAGTTAGGAAAGTTACTTGTGTCCTCAGCTGGCCACGCAGAAATACAGGGAGAGTTCTCTGCTTTGGATGATTCTTGGATTTACTCTGGTAGACAGAGGATAAAACAAAGGGGAAAAAAAAAAAAAAAAAGAACCATCTTTCCTACTATTTCCATTCCCACCGTCCTGGACACATCTCTGGGAAATGCATGGGTGAGCTCCTCTGGCTAAAGCACAGGGGGAGAGTACCGAGCTGTCTGCTGAACAGGTTCCACAGCTGCTGCTGCTCAGCTGCTGGTTCAAGTGGCTCCTGAATTTAGTTATCGAGGCAATCTGAGCACAGACCCAGTCAAATCGGTGACACTTCTGGACATCTGATCTTTATCACGTATGAGAAAAACCGGACCATTGACCTCCCAAAGAGCAGAAAAGCAGCTTATCACAAAGGCATCTATCGGACTGTTTCAAAGCTTTAAGTGCTTTCTCTTTGTTCAGTGCTACTCCTCACATTCCGGGGAGACTGGAATGAGGGGCCGAAAACAAAGAGGCTCTCCTTGGCCATTTTCTCCCATTCCCCTTCCTTTATTATCATCAAATGGGCTTGTCATGGACACAAAGCCCAAGCCTAAGACTGGCAGAAGAATAGCAGTATTTGCTGTTCACTGGGATACAAACCACTCATCATTCTTTTCCCCGAATAATCCCGAGCGATGCAATGACACAACAATCCCACATGACTTAGAGAGACCCATCACAACAATTAACTGAAGCCAATGGTCCAGAGCAGACTGTTGCATTAATACTTTTGTCTATGGAGCAGCTGGGAACAGTGAACTGCTCCATCAGAAAGTATGCTTGTGAGAGACCTGAGGGTAGAGGATGGAACTGCCAGATAACCTGGCACAACACCCAACGTCAGGCCCCTGCTCAGAAGAGTCACGGTGAAAATGCTGCAGGATACTTCTCTGCCACCTAAGCGGTGGTATTGCAATTGCTGCTGAGAGCGGTGACATTTCTTGGGGAGGCAAGAGGCAGTCACTTCCAGCCTCTTCTTGTGCAGTGCGTGCAGCTTGGTTTTTGAAGCCAGTATTTCTGCATGCTCACAGCGTTCTCTTGGGGACAAGTTTTCTTCATGTGTCTTCTAAGGGCAAACAGCAATTAATCTCTTCCCTGAAGAAAACAACTCATTAATGAATGTTGAGCCTTACAACTCTGGGTCATTTTTTAAACCTCCTGTGATCAGATCTACCCCGTTCTGAAACACAGTAGGCTGGTTGCTAGACTGGGCATTTCTTCCTCCTGGTGTTTATACGACATTGAGTACGTGTGGAATGACAGCATTCCAGGGAGGGAGGAGGGGAAAGGACCCAGAAACCCTTGGACTAGGGTGGAGCTCTTCTCAAACACATCAGTAGGAAATCTTGTGCCATGGGCAGGACTCTGCAGAGACAGAAAATGAGCTAGGTACGAGGGGTGACAGTGCATCTCTGCTTGTTGATTTCCCTGGTGGACTGGTCAGGACATCTTAATTAAGTCCACTTGTTAATGAGCCAGTGGCACTGCTGCAACGCAAACAGTCTTTCTCCCCTCCTTTCTTCCAGGAACAGATACATTAATGCATTTGCAGCGGTTATTCCTTAGGTTAGCTTTCCTCCATTGTCTCACATATACATAGGTGTCTGTTGTGAGGTTAGAGAAAGGAGAATCTAAGCTGCTCTTTCTTCACTCTTCGTTCTGTCTCCGCAGTGTGGGGGTTAGGGCTTGGCAGTTAATTAAGCACTGAAGGCACACAGCTTGAAACCACCGAGTATCTGTGCAGGGCAGCAAGGCAAGCAAAGAGTCAAACCTCCACACAGCTTCCTCCTGACTCACAGAAGGAAGAATTTCTCTGCCATAATTTTGTGCAGTTTTTTTACCAAGCTAATTCAGACTCCCAATAAATATGTTTTTCTAGGGGTACCCTGCAGCAGTTTCAACATTGATTTTTTTCATACAGCCCATTTTTCTCTTTTGCCAAACCATTGTCAAGAGCTGGTTATGGGAGACGCTGTTTCACCGACAAAGCAAACAAATTCCAAACAAAGTCCAAGCGCACGGCAGAATTTCCATAGGCTTTGCACTGTTTCAGTATGCAAAATGTTCTATGCGAGCAGCACAGAATGCAACTGGATGTTAAGCACTGCCGGGTCTCTCCTCTCAATACCTTCCCAGACGTGACAGCAATACCATCGCCTGATGAACAGAAGAGGAATATGTCACGATGACAAGAGGAAGGACGATGGAACTTATCTGAGCGTAGCCAGGTGGCTCCATCATTCGTAAGTGGCAGAAAGTAAGAGAGCGGGTAACGAGGACACTTTATGGGATAGGCTGTTGCTCATCGGATTGCCGCCTGGCTGCGTCTGAAGTTACACAATCCTTCTGCCAGTTTGCCATTTTTTTTTCAAAACAAGATGATAATGGGTGATACTGGGGATCCTAGGGTGCAGGCGCGTTTTGCAGGGCTTCATCTTTGCTGAAAGCATGTTCCTTACGGACACATCCATGATATCCTGGGAAGTTGTGCAGGAATTGGAACTGTACCAACAGTTCTGACTCGGCAGCCGCAGGCGCAGCGGGGAGCAAGATCGACGGAAAAACGACAACTAAGACCCATCTGCAGGAGGAAAACCGCAGGGCTGTGAACTCGCAATCGGCGTTCCAGGTGAGTTAGAGCGATAAGTGGCACACGACGGCACTGCAGCACTAGGCATCCCACTGACATATTAAGGAGAGATGGAAGCACTTGCAGCTTTCAGATGTTTTAGGGAAGTACAACGATGCTTTATTCCTCAGGGAGAGCGTCACACCGAAGTAGGTCTGAGAAAAACTACCTCTAACTACCGCGCACGGAAGCCAAGGTGTTACAGCTTCAGGTGCGCAATACCCGGTCTACGTGTGACGCCGGAATAATGACTTCGCTCTAGTACACATTAAGTTAGGAAATTGTTTTGTATATTGTATCCTGTTGGTTTGTGTGCCTTATTTCAAGCTAGTTCATCTCAGACAGCTGTTACTGCAAAATACAGCTGCGTGTTTAATTTTTTTAAGTGTGTCTCTATGACCAAATTGAAACAGAGTTGTTCAGATTGGAGAAATTAGGGCACTGGACACCAAACCAGGAGTGCAATTTTAAATGATGGAATGAAATAGAGTGGATTAGTGCATATTGTGGAGGATAAGAATGAAAATGATAAACACTTTGCATAGCAAAACAAAAGCTGTAAGTAAACAGAAACAGTTGGTACGTGCAGCTAAAAATAACTACTCGCTTTCAGGAAATTGTGACTGTAAGTGTAGGGATGTTGTACGTGGATTATTTTTTTTTAAGTAGAGAGCTTAAAAATGAAAGCAGAGGAATATAAAGATTTTTCAGCTCCCTGTTACACTGTTTCCAAGATGACTTTGCATTTCCCCGGGAAGTAGTATCAAACTTTCCTTGATGTACAAAGAACAAGAATTCCTCTAGTGTTCTGCGCCAGCTGAACTCCCTCAGCGCCACGGCAGTAACCGCTACCCAGTTTGATTCACAACAGCGGCAGAAATTCTCTTCCCTGCTGTGATCTATGGCCCTTAGGACTGTCAAAAAAAATGTTGCACCTCCTTTGCTTGCACCGTTACCACATGGGAGTTTTGCTAAGGAAGAATTTTACGAATCAATAAACTTACACAGCTGGACAGTCCCTGCGTGTGGCAGGTTTTGGGGTTGTAGAGTGTCCCCTACAGAGGTAAGGCCAGCTCCACAGCCTGGACTCAGATCTAAGCTATTGTAAAGCATCAGGAAGTGTTCATCTCCCAAGCCCCGTTTCAGGACCATTAATTTGAATTTCTTAAGCAGAAATCGAGATGTGTTTGTTTTTTTAACTCTGTCATACAGCAGGAAATTAAATTACACTCTTGTTATACTCTTGTTGCCAATAGGAGCTGGGATTAATGTCTCTTGAAGCTTTTTATGGTGTAGCAAAATATCTAGGCTCTGGTTAGGGCATGAAATGGTGGCTCTTTGGTTTGCTGGCTGAATGGAGTGCCACTGTTTGTCCCCCAGTTTTATGGCCCTCCGGGGGTCCAGCTCACCAACATACACATCCTGCTGCTCGCTGCCCACGGGCAGACGCCGTGTTCTGGGTGCAGGTAACACGCTCGAGTCTGCTTCATTCTGCGATGCAGCTGTCATTACCCAAATCTCAATCACCAAAACTCACCCAAGTCATCAGGAATAGTTAATTGAAATTGAAAATTGCCCTGAACTTACTCGGTGCCTTTTGTGACATTTGGACGGGCAGGTTTCTGTTACCTCTTGCCATGAGTGTGATACGTGTGAGGAACGCTGGGCCGCCTGCTCCCCAGTTCCCTCCCGGGCAGCTGCAGCACACCTTCAGAGGAGTGGGATCGCTTCCCAAGGCTGGGTGCTCTCTCTGGAGCTTGGGAGCCGATCCCAGCAGATTTTTATTTGAAAGGGAAAGGAAACAACATTGCATTGGTGTGCCGTGATACCGTACAGCGAGATGCCTGTGTGTGAAATTAGCCCCGGAGCCTCGCTGCAGACTGGCAGGCAGCTTAATTGCTTTTTGTTAGCAAGCTAAAGTATCATCTGAAGGTGTAGAACTGTTTGTCTTTTTGCTGGCTTTGGCCTAATTACATATAACCCATGGACTTGAATCAAGTTGTTAATATTCATCTGGTGTTTGCAGAGCCTCTAAATGGAAGCACTCGATGTGCTCTGACTTCACATGCCGCATCTTTCTTCTGACTAGGCAAAGCTAATGCTCCATCCTAGGGCCCAGTTCTGCAACCCCCTGCTCCTACGAGCGCTGTCAGCCGGATCAGAAGGTTAATCCTTTCTGTTGTTTTTAATCTATGAAACCCCAGATACTTCTCTGACCCTGTGTACCACCATGGCCAAACCGCCCCAGAGCTTATTCAGAGGAGCCAAAACATCATGTTTAAGTATAAAACTGAGCTGATCTTGCGATCTGTAGGTGACCCCTGGCTGACTGAAGATATTATAGGGAATTTTCTGGGATTTATCTGGGTGGGTTCTGTTTTCTTTGGTGTAGGTTAACACACCAGTGCCCTGCGTGACAGGTCAATAATTCTCTGCCCGTTACGTGCGAAGCAGCGCAGCGAGGTTTGCTCTTGCTACATGATAGAAGTTGAAGGATCCAGATGGAACCACATAGGTTGCAGCCCCCTGCGTTATCCCATCTTTTATTTAGGCCTGACAAGCTCAATTAGCATTATCCTGTGCTTCTGCATCGAGGGCACTTTTGTTTAAAAAGGCAAAAGAAGAGAGGAAAAGTGAAAGATAAAGGGCAAATATTACCGAGGGAAAAGCAGTGAAAAACTAAAAGGGATTTCGCTGGGAAGAGCCTTCACCTGATACCGAGCAATGGGAACAGCAATATTAAGAATCCTCTGAAACGTGGCTCTTCAGCTGCCAGTGCTTCACAGACTGCCTCTTCAACACACTGCAGTCTAGCAAACACGTTGGTACAAGAGGATCCATCCAACCCTGTGCAATTAAATGGGAAGATGTCTAATAACCTGCCTGCTGTCCTGTGGCTCCTCATCTGCATTTCTCTGGAATCAGTGCTGTATCTGCACAGCTCAAGATTCCCTTAGAGACTTGAGTGATCTCACATTTGTAATGGTTCCCTTTCTTTTGGCTCAAGGATATATTGAAATGATCGGGACGTTTAGCTAGGGTTTTTCATTTCTGAGCAATTTTTCAATTCTTGGCAGCTAAGCTCATGCCCTGCTTTTAAGTGACTGTGCAAGCAGGTGGATTTCCAGAGGTGTCAGGCACCTGCTTCTCCCACCGGAGCTATATGACCTTTACAGACTCAGGGAAAGACACAGTCCAGCTCCACTCCTTCGCCGAGGAAAGGCAGTTTATGACCAGTCATAAAAGAGCAAAGCACACGTGTACATCCTGAATACACGTATGTGGTTTCATCGCTTAACTGTGGATGTTTGGGAATGATTATTTTATTCTTTTGGTTACTTAAGGAAGGGATAAGGGCTGTGTGTGTGTGTGTCTGTGTATATATACACATAGGAAAGTTGTAAAGCCCAAGGAGATACAGGGAGGCTCCGAGCTTTGACTCAGGGACATTCCAGCAACACATGAGAACAGCTCCCAGGGTCAGGGCAGCAGTGAATTTATTATTATGGCCCTTCTGGTCAGCTCAATGCGACCAGAGGTTCTGGTAAACATTTTTGTAGCATAGGAGTCAGTGGCAGAGACCATCAAATGTGTGTTGTGTTTATTCATAATCAGAGCTCAGATGTAAAAGTTACAAGTGGCCCTAAATAACAGGTTAAAGACCTTTAAATACCTTTCACGCAGCTGACATCACGTTTCCCAGCTGAAATCACACCCTTATAATGGCACAGACTAGATCCTGGGATCTGAAATTCACATGTGGATCCAAACTGGGATTTTTCTTCTTGGGACTAATTTCTCAGGGGGTGGATAAAGAAGGGCTACAGAGAAGTACCAGATTGTCCTTTGTATCTAGCTCCTACCAGTCCAGCAATAAATTTCAAGACATTTCTTCTTCCTTGGAAGAGTCAAATCCCAGGCTGACCAGCTATGCAGAAACAAAAAATAATCAAAGATAATACTCTGCAAATAGCACAAGTTCAAACGAGGCAAAGTCCTTTTTTTCTTTTTGCCATGGCACTAACAGAGTCATCAACACTCAAGCACTTTGGGTTAGAGGTACCTTCTCAGTCCACCATTTCTCCACCGGCATGTGTGAATTACTTGATTTTGACCTGGCTGGAGGTAGTTAACATTATCAGCGCAGATGCACCTTATCTCTCTGACTTTCAGCATGAAAAGAGGCTCTTATCAGGCAGTGATAAAGGAGAGAGAATGGATGGCAGGAAGAACAAAGCCTTAGTGATATCTTTCTCATTGTTTCTTCCTGCTGAGGCTTTTTTAGAGAACTATTTGTCTGCGTGACCTTCGACTGCTCTGATATATTCGACTATTAAAATAAAAACTGAACTTTGCTGGAATATGACTAAAGAAAATAAAAGGTGTCAGTTAAATAATTTAACTGCACTAAAACCAGCACAATGCTCAGTCCTCTGTTTTCTCAAATATAATATTCCCTGGCCTTCTCATTAGCTATCGTTGTTTCCATCCAATGTGCTGGTGGGAGATGAAAGGCAATCGGTATATATAACCTAAATACATTGTGGAATGTAGTGCACGGCAAGCTGTAATAAAAATGTTAATGATAAATATATTCTGCACATGGAAGATATAAATAGCAGAGATGCTAACACATGAGTTTTCCAAGTACAAACAAACTGGTTCCCCAGAGCTGGGAAAATCGGCCAACCCGCAGCACGGGGGTCGGTTCTGGGGACGCGATGGCCAGCGCACCAGCTCCTCTAACAGGCAGCTGGGGAGTCCCTCAGGAGTCAGAGCCGTGCTCTGCACTTGACCTTGTGTATTCAGAAGCCATTACTGGTTTTCTTTTCCATTGCAAACAGTGACCTGCCCATTTCCATAATTTCTGAGCTTCTTCAGCTGCGCTCCAAAGGAGTCCTGTATCCATCTTCGGCTGAAACGCAGTCGCCGTGCTGTACCTCTTGTTGACGCTGAACTGGCCGTTCCCTTGAGCTGTTTGAAGTGATGGACCTCGGACACTGCAGAATTAAGGAGGCTTTTCCTGACTTGCTCTGTTAGTGGGTTCTTTTATGGGCTCTACCGTGCCTGGGATCTTCATCCAGCTTTCAGGTTTTTAAGGCTCGCAATCCCACTGGTGGCTTATCTGCTCTGTAAAAATTGAGATTTTGGGTTTTTTCTCCCTTGTATCCTGGCCCAAGAATTCACTTTTCTTGTAGCCCAGCGCTATTTGTTTACGAGTATTTCTTCAGGACCTGTCTTTGCTTCATCAACGTCCTTTTCCTGTTCCGTGCTGGAGCCAGAAAGCGCCCTGCCCTGCTCATTTGCCTCATGCGTGGCGTTTGCTCTGCGGCTCTCCGGGCATGTTTCCCCTCACATCTGGGCGCTCCCTCCCTTCGTACGTGCTGGTTTGCAGCTGCTGTGGGCTCGCTCTCCCCGGGGCACGGCCACACGCTCCTCTGCTGGTCAGGACCGCCTTTGTTTTACCCAGCGCAGCCTGTGATTTTGTGCTAGACAGAATTTTCATCTCTTCCCTGGCTGTCTCATTCCTTAACTGTTCTAATTGCTTTTTCTAATACTAGATTGTCCTCCTTTAGTAATTTTTCTTGTATTATTTTTTTAGATTGATCCTATTAAGTTCTTATCCTTCAGTATGTCATCCCCAGCTTTGAAAGCAAAGTCATTTGTCGTCGGCTGCAGCTGAATTACCTACGCATTAATTGCCTTTGTAGGTCCCTGATTTTTCTCATAGGCTTTTTTTTTTCTTTCTATGACATATTTTTCTTTGAAAAATATTAAGCACCATTTACCTCAAATAGCCAGCTTGGATTTTTGCTGCTTGCTTCTCTGAGCTTGTCATTAAACCCCCCAAGCTCTGCCGATGTTATTATCAGTTTGCCCAACACATATTACAAAACTAACAGCTTAGGAACTGCACAAAAGTTGTCTGTGTAAAGACTAACTTTCTCCTGACCCTCTTTCTGCAACGCTTTCTGTTCAGGACACACAAGGGTGTATTTCTTGAAAGCCATCACTGATACATTTTCTGTGCCGTTTCCTGCTCTGGGCTTAGCAAAGAGCAATAAAGAGGCACATGAGAGAGAGATACACTAAATACTTTAATGACTTCTCCTACAGCCCAGCAAAAAAGCACCTTTGAAGTTCCCGTGCCTCTCAGGCAATGAGCCTCCCTTACTCAATAGGCTGCAGATAAGATACGTCAGCCAGCGCCTTTTAAACGTGAAGGCTGCATCTCCTTCTTCTTTCCTAGAGGAAGGTACTACAGCTTGGGCGCTTCCTAATCTTGCGGGGCTGCTGCCGGTCCCTCCTGGTACAACAGCAAGGGCAATCCTGCTACTCCTGCTGCAGAAATCACACCGGCTTCTGCCAGCACCCCTGGCACAACGAGAAAGCTTCCCATGCCTCCTTCCAAGGCGCTCAGCCACGGCCAGCCAGCCTGGTGCTGAGGGCTTTGTCACAGCCACCTCTACCTGCACCTGACAGGCAGCAGCCTGGTTTCCAGCTTAGCCCACCGACTACTGTATAATAAAACACAAGACAGGCACGTACATCCCTTTTTGTGCCAGCGAGAAAGACGCTAGATACCTTTACACATTATTCTTTCCAAATGGGCGTGGGGAGGATTTGCATCCCAGGAACATATTTCTTAGAGGAAGGGGCAGAAGCCCTTGTGCACCTCTGTGTAGCATAGAAGAGCTTAAGTAACTGATTATCTTGTGCTCGTTTTACAGTGGAAAAGTTTGAAGACCTCAGAGTGCCTGGCTGCTGAGCGTTACCATCATCTCAGCATGACGTTCTAGCTTGAGCAGCTGTAGCGTGGCTCTGCACCAGCCTAATGCAGAGCTAACCTCGGTGTGCAGGGAGCTGCCACAATCCATTTCAGCCTAGCAGCCCTGAGCAAACATCAGCTCAGGACTATCCCCGTGCTTTCAGGGATGTTAATTCAAGAGTCACGAGATCGGGCTCCCACTCCCCGATTCGCCACGGGCTCCCCACGGGCCAGCCCTGTGCTTCAGCTGCTCTCCGCCAGGTTAAAAGTTACAGCGTTTTCCTCCATCGGCTTTCCAGCCACAAAGCAGCTGAAATACTAAACGCATGAAGCCGCTGAGGAACGCAGAGGCCACGGCAGTGGTGGCCATCTCATACGGAGAAGTGAACTGGCCTTCCACTGCTGGGGCTCTGCCGGCTGCGTCGGTACCAGCTGAGAAGCTGGCCGTTGGTTGGCAAAGTCTGATCTAAAGCATATGGCCCAGGAAGGAGATGGTGATGGAAATCTTTATAGAAAACATTTCTCAAAATGTAAACAACAGATTCTCTACACAGAGATAAAGATGGAGATTAATGCTTGAATTATCCTGGATAATTAGTGTAGCAGGTAATTATTTAAAATCTGGCACATCTGTGAATACATCACTTTGACTGAATGAGAAAATCCTCACCACTGCTACAGTGAGATGGCTTCAGCAGTCCCACGGGGAAATCTTCATGGGAGATTAATTCTCACTTCAAATGGCAGAGATTTGCAAGAGGATTATGTGGCCAGTGTGACACATTCGCATTGTGACTGTAAGTGAGAGGGGGTTTTTTTGGTCACAAAAAAGCCAAGTGCTGGTTTCTTTTGAGTTCACGTGTTCTTTGAGCTTGAGGGCTCAACCCTCTTAAGAAGTAGAGTGTTTTATAGCTGAAATGATGAGCAGTGCTTGAAAGAAACCAGTGACAAGAACAAGGGCAAGAGCAAGAGAAGCTCAAAGAAAGGACAGCGAAATCCAAGCTTGGATTTCAGTTCCTAAAGCAACAAGGTCACCCTTGCAAAGCTAGTGGCTATGTTTCTTTAGCTTATTATAAACATTACCAAAAAGTTGTCATCTAAGAACCACCAGAAACCTGGAGCATGTCTAACGGTCCACTGGGCCAACGCAGTGACTGATGTACTGCCGGTAACTCCCGAGTGCCTCAGGTTTGAATTGGCTATCGAATGACTGCTGAAGCATTGTACTCCTGGTACTCGACACAGGGAGGAGAGGGAGGAAAGCTGTAGTTCTGTGCGCAGATTTCTCTGCTTACAGCACTGAAGAGAGCTCTAACCAAGAAAATGGTGGTTTCCTGGCGCACGGAGACATTCTCAGGAAAATTGAAACGTCTCTTTGCTATATATTTCCAACGTAAAACTGCTGCCAGGAGCTCTCATCTGATTTGCTCAGGTTCTCAAAACATCAAGGTGAATAATTGAGACAGGCTGAGTTTGTAAACCCTGAGGAATTCACAGCAGCAGCAAAGAGAGAGAAAGAAAAGATACTTTGAGCTTTGTGCAGAGGGTCTGTCTTCTAAGAGAGGTTATATTGCTCTTGTGGACTGAGACTGCACAGGAAGAAATACAGGTGGGGCTGAAGCCAGCGTCCCCCAGCCTCACCCACAGACACGTTTAGATCAACAGGGATTTGTTCAGACCAGCCACAAAACTTCCCAATGAGAAGTTTCACAGCGCTGCGCAGCACCCGCACCCAGCCCCGTGTCAAGCCCACGGCGTCCCCTTAAGCGATTTTTAAAGGAAAGAGCAAAAAGGAAACACACTGTGCAGAAAACCCTTTTTCAGCCCTTTTCTTCCTTCCTTTCCCAGAAGCTAATTTGCAATCCCTAAACTTTTTCTTAAGGCTTTTCCTTACCTCCTCTGCAAAGAGCATCCAACATCCACTGCTAAACTGCCTCTACCAGGACATGCCCTTTTTATAACGTGCTGAAGGACGCTGCTGCTGAGCCCCCGCGCCTGAGCCCACCCGCCACCCACACTGGACCTCTGACGGACCTTTGTGGAAGGGAAGGGTGGATTTATAACCACCTCCATACTACCTTCTCCCTTCGGACTCCTCAGCAGCACACTGACACCTCCTTCTGTATTGACAAAGACCTTCAAACATCCCCCTCTCTATCCAAAATAACAGGTTTTGCACTTCCTTCTGCTCTAACCTCTCCAGCTGCCCCAGACAGCGCTATCAGCGCTGCCAGGGGGCTGCAGTTCTGCACACCCTGAGAAAGGCTTACTCACACCAGGGCTGAGTAACTCACTGCTGGGCTTCTGCAGCCATTCCCCTACAAAGTGCTTTAGGTGCTTGAACCAGCAGCACGCCTCTTGCCTGCAGCTTCAGCTATTGCTGGGTTCTCCCTGGTAGCGCGTGGAGCATGGAAACCTGAAAGAAAAAAAAAACAAACAACAAAACAAAACAAAAGGACTTTTGCTGACAATTATTTCTATTGCTGTAAAATGCATTTTTTACTACCCAGAACTTCATTTCCACCGGCGTCAGCTCCTAATGCTTCATGGTGATGCTGCGATTTCCTAGCTTACAGGGTCTGATAATGTCTAAAGCAAAAAGGGGCACGGCAGGCTGCTTCTACCTGCGGCTTGAAAACAGCCCTTTCGGTAAGCTGGGAGGGGACAGCGGGGTTCTGCGCTGACTCAGACCATCTGCGGAGACTTAACGTGCTCCCGGGCCGCCGAGGCAGCGGCTTGAATTCGAGAGCTGCGCATCATTTGAATACACCACTAAAATGGAGTTCAGCTGCGCCTCGCTATCAGAACGTGAGCGTGCTTTACCCATGTCAGAGCACTGGAGTGTAGCCAGCCAGCCGGTGTAGTAATTCTTTGGGCATGATGTTCAGCTGTATTTTATTAAACTCCCTGTCCTACACTTCACTGCTCGTTTCTGAGAGCCGCAGCCTGGCGTCCCTCGCTCGAGAGGGCTGCTTGTGCCAAGCTGCTCGAAACCTCCTCAGAAACTGAAAATCCTGCATCGTCCCTTTCTCCCACCTTGCGCTCTTCCGAAGCCGCGATGACCGAGGCTAAGTTTTAATCTCATGGCCGATACTGTTAATGTAAATGCTGAACAGCTAAAATGTCCTAACCATCAACTTAACGCTATCCTCTGCAACGATAACGATACACAAATTTACCATTTAAACTCCCTGTACTATTGTGAGCTTAGTTCAGCACGGCTTGGCGTGAGGGCTTCAAACTATCTCCTTCCTTTTCTGTCTGGTGTCAGAATTTCTGCAGAACATACGGAACGGTGGCATTTGTTAACTTTAAAACTAGCACGGAACAGCATGCAATCCGCTCGGAATCGCTGCGGTACCTCCGAAGCCAGGCTGCAGGTCGCTGCCTCTGCCCTGACGCCGAAGGGAACACGCGGTTCGTTACGGGGCAGAACGCCCTGTTGGCTCCACGGAGCGGAGTGCAGATGGCTTGATCTGGGGGTCGCCGTTTTGCAGCCTCGGTATTCCTGCCCTTGGGACTGACTGTGCAGCTGGGAAATGGTGCCGTTAACTTTCCACCTTTATTTTGTTGGGATGAAAAACACTGGAGCACGGCAAGCTGGCGTGGTGATCGCATTCTGTGTAGGGATAAAGCAGAGGCAAGATTTAAAATGTGGCACATATAAAATGGGTCACTTCCTCACACGAGCTGAATTAACCGATGTGATAAAAACCCAAACAAATCAAAAAACACCATGAAAGATGTCTTTCCAGGGAAGAATGTGAGAATTTGCTGGACTCGGACATGAGAAACAACGGTTTGCGATAATAAAAGGGCTAGCACAAAGCCAAGAGAGAAATGTGTTTCCTTGCTTCCTGTATCAGCGCTTTAATAAGCACGACCTCTAAAGGGCAAAGCCGGGCTTTAGCACGTGAAATTCTTTTTACTGAATGTTGCTTTCATCTCTCTTCTCAGTGGTTGGTATTTTTACACTCTAGCTGCATTTCACACTGATTTTTAAGTACCCCCCCAACGAGGGAGATGGAAGAAGCGGTGCTGCATTGCCTGCAGCTGGAGAAATCCTTTATTGCTCACATGTCACCTCAGCCGTGGGCACTGGCTCCAGGAAAGCCTGCCCGAGCTGTTGATTGTCTCTCTTCCTTCTCACAGGACCATGCAGATATCGAGTGGAAGTTTGCACGGACGAAGCTCTGGATGAGTTACTTTGATGAAGGTGCCACCCTGCCGCCTCCTTTTAACATCATCCCGAGTCCCAAGTCAGTCTGGTACCTTTGCAAGTGGATTCACAATCAGCTGTGCCCAGGCAACGACTCCGACAACGAACAGAAGAGGCATGAAAACCTCAAAACATTCACAGTAAGGAGCCGCACGGTTTTATACTTCATTTGTTGAGGGTGTCTGTGCATCTGCAGGACCGCAAGGGCCCCTGCTCTGCTGGCGCAGTGGAAGGATGCTGGATCAGGACTTGCTGAGAGCCGTCAGGAGCTCTAAAGACAGGACTAAACTGCTGATGTATCTGTGCCTTTCTCTTTCCAGGAACGGCATGCTGACAACCTGATTCAGAATCAACATTACCAGGTAAACTCTTAAGCATCTGGAGTTTTTACTTGCTGTTTCTTCTTCCTGCGGTTTCTCTAATACCTCAATTCTTGCTTGCTCCTAGAGTATATTTTGGTAAATGTAGGTCCCTTAGGAGGATTTTGCTTATCGTGGATTATAACATTTCCTCATTAGAGGTGGGATGGTTCAGTAAGTCACTGCCAGCCTTCTGCCCCTCTGAAGCAGTGCAAAACTTGGTATCAGCAGTGGAAAAGGTCTCAGGCTGACTGCTGAAGTCAAAGGTGACAGCCCCGTTGCCATCAGAGGGACCAGGCTGTCGTGCCACCCTGATTAAAGTCATTTCTGCAGCATTTTTACACACTCTTGAGCTGTTCCTCTCCTGCTCTTTTTTGTAAAGTGTCCTTAACTCAAACGGTGGTTGGGATTGTCTTCTGTTTTGGACAGCTCAGGAAGGAGGAATGGTTCCTTTGCTGAATTTTGCTGGTTTTGTTTATTCTTAGCCTGCCTGTCATCAAGCACTCGTTAAAGTCAACCTGCAAAAGGATGAAACTGTCTTTAAAACACCAGCTTCAGTACTTGAATTCAGTGTGATGTATTATGCCAGTGTGTTGGAATGAAAAAAATTCTCCAGTGTGTTAGGCTATACTGGCAGAAGCCACTCGTAATTCGTCTTACTTAAGACATCTCCTGCTTTTGGAAGAGTATTTTTATCTGGAGTTGATATTTAACATAGTTAGTCACCTTTGACAACAGACATTCGGTACTTTCTGACTTCACAGCACAGCTTACGCGTAGCAACAGGGGGATCTTAAAAAAACTCCCAGTAAAACCTTGGTGCAGAGACCGTCTTCATGCTCGGGGTTGCTCAGACTCGTTATCCCTGTTTATGAAATGGGGGAAGTGAAGGGGAGGGCTGGAGTAGCCGGATGGACGTACAAGCTGTTTGCTCATGTAAAGGCAGCAGGGAGGCACATGAGCACAGAGCAGAATGAATCTCATCCTACCAAGAGTCTGCACTGGAGCAGCCCAGGCAGCGCAGAGGGGCGAGAGCCTGCAGAGCGGTCACGGCGGGAGCGATTTGGTCCTCAGCACTGTCCGCAGATGCTGCAGCAGCCCCAGGAGGAGTTTCTAACCCCCGTAAGGCAACGCCCAGGCAGCCGGCAGATGCGGTTTAACGTGAATGTGCGTTGCCCCGTTGAGTCCCGGCTGTCCTTCCCGTGATTTGTTGTCAGCGTACCCTCCTGGGCTCGCAAATGCTTGATAAACAATCTTCGGGCGGCAAGCTTAGCGTGGCAGGGTACACAGCATATACAGTCTTAAAAACTTTGAGCAGGTGAAGTTAAATGGCTTGAGGACATTTAAGAACATGAAGAATTTTTCCTCAAAGACTTTTTTACATACACACAACAAGAACAAAACACCTGCTCGCTGTAGCTAACAAGGGAGCGTTGCAGACGGAAGGTGTATATAACCCTTTCTGAAGGGCTGTGCTGTTTAAGAGAAAGGGTCTGTGTCTAACGGAAGGGACTTTCTTTGGCCAGCAGCGTCAGGACAGCCGCTGTCGGTAAGAACTCGGTGAACCACCGCAGGAACAGAGTTTGGCCTGAGCCAGCAGCTGAATCACTCATTTTGTTTCCTATTCCAGGAAGTGATCAGAAATCTTGTGAAGAGGTATGTCGCAGCAATGATAAGGACTTCCAAAACCAATGAAGGTTTAACTGAGGAAAATTTCAAGGTAATTTATTATTCCTTAATAATAATATATTATATTAGTTCAAGTAGCCACTTGCAGAGCTCGTGCTAACTTGTCAAGATGATTTGTAACCTGCCGTGAAAACAGGACCGATACCGGAGCTGGGAACAGTCATGATGTGCGCGTGGCGGTTTTTTGGCAATGAGGGCCAGCCCCACAGCCTTTGGGGACAAAGGCCCTGTGAGGTCCCTAATTCTCAGGATTAACAATAATTTTTTGTGTCACTGACTAATGAAGGTGTAGGTGGTTTTCTTGTACGTGTGCTTTGGCATCGGCTATTTGCATAACTCCGAACAGCTCTCCTGAGGGAACGTGATCATTCTTTCACGTCGCAGATAAAGCTGCCGAGTGTAACTCATTTCTCCTCTCGCCCCAGGAATTAAAACAGGACATCTCAAGTTTTCGCTATGAAGTTCTGGACCTCTTAGGAAACAGGAAGCCCCAGAGGAGAAGTTATTCTACCAGCAGCACAGAGGTGTCCCAAAAGGATGAAACAAATGAGGACGGTGCTGGAGAAAAATCCAAAGCCAAGAGCGTGTCTTTCAACGTAGCCAACAAAAAGAAGGACTTCAATGTGTCTGCTCTAATTAAAACAATGTCTGGGATCGACATGGTGGAAGAGAAGCCAAAAAGCAACGGAATCAGCAAGCGCTCCTTTGTCCGAAATGGCAACCGAGTTCAGAGACTTTCCAGCTCCAAGAAGGAGTCCTTTAAGAGGCTGGGCCTGCTCTTCTCCAAGATGAACGGACACGTACCTGAACCAAACTCAGAACCCATGTACACTATTTCAGATGGAATTATTCAGCCACACTACATGTGGAAAGACATTAAATATTCTCAGATTGATAAAGAGAGAGAAGAGAATTGTTCCAAAAGTGAAATTAACCTCAATGAGGTGGACTACAGAGGGAACACAAGACTTACCGGACAGAGCAAGGAGTGCCCTGTGGTTTGTACCAGCTCCCTTCACTGTGCTTCCAGTATTTGTTCCTCTAATTCCAAACTTATAGACTCTACGGAGGATGTGTTTGATTCTTGGGGAGAGGCTTGTGACTTGTTTATAAACCAGTGGAAAGATGGGCAGGAGGATCACGTCACGACTCGGCTATAAGTGACCCTATCCTAACACTCGCTGGAAAGCTTAGCCAGTTATTTGTAATTGTTTGCTCTCATCTGATTCAGCATTACTCTTTCCTTTCTGTCCACAGGTAAAAAAAAAAAGTGTAAAACTACTTACGTTAGCCTATTTATAGCCATCTGCACCTATTTTAATTTATTTTTTACACTCACAAATGCTAAACTAAAGGTTTCCCATCTATAAGGTCACTATAAACCACAGGAATCCCTTCGGATGCAGTCTTAGTCTTCAAACCCCTCTGACTTCAGACAGAAGTAGAGGGTTTCTCCCATGCCCTCATCACCACCGTCCCACTGCCGCTGGCTTATCTGCTGCTATCCCACAGGATCGGCTCTGCGTCCCGCTCGGTTTTCCTCGTCAACACAACCAGCGGGTGAGCAGGGGCTTAGCAGGAGGCTGAGAATCACATTTAAAATCTTTTCAGAAAGGGTTTCAACTTGTAACTGGCTTTTTGTTTTCTTTAAGCAATATGACCTCCGATTCTTTCAGTTTTCTGTGTTTTTTCAGGTTGTTTAATATAATACTATTGTAAATTGTTACTGAATAACAGACCCCTTTGATCATCCAGCTTGAACACGTTATGATTTGCTTATTCACCTAAATCCATAAGGAATCCCCCCGTAGGGAGCAGAATGACCTTCCCCATAGGCTGATAGCACCTGGCCTCGCTACCGACTTGTGCGTGGAGGAACTGACCCAAAACCGGCTGTGGCTGCTTGGAACGCAAACCTCAGCGTGGCTCTCCGTTCCCATGGGCTAACCCAAACCCCGGAGCCTTGCCCCTGCACGCCACCCCTCGAGCCATACCTGGTTTTTGATATCCCTGCATCTGCTTTTTGCTGCCTCTCTGATGGATGTCAGGCTTTAGGAGGGAAACCATCCTCCTGGTGCAGGGCAAGGGCGAAGAGAGGCCGTCTTCCCTGGGCCTGGGAGCTGCCGTTCTGCACAGCAACCTAAGCAACAGCAGCTCAAACGGCATCCGGCAGCCCAGGGAGTCTCTGCGGTTCCTTTTCTAGGCACAACAAAAAGGGGTGCGGCAGTAGATGTTAGCTTCTGTCCCCAGTGCGGTCACGTCTGGACAGGGCCTAGCAGTGTCACTGCTCTTGTCCTAAGGAGCATCCGAGGGGAGGAGACAACCCCATCAAGGAAACACAGTTATAGTTTTAACAGTGATTAATTTTTTTTTTAAACAATGTGATACTTGAACTTTCTTCTACAGCGTTGCTAAGCAACAGCTGGTTGGCACATCCCACCACTTCAGAGCTGTCATTAGTCAGCTCTCTCTTGGGGGGAGCGAGTCCTGCCCGGGAGCTCAGACACGGCCTTCCCCAGGACAGAGCCTCGTTACTGTGCTCGTGCAGCCGTGCTTACGCTCTGCTCCGCTGCCCACCTCAGGAGAGGAGCTGGAGCATATCCCGAGGGCGGCTGCCAAAACTGTGAGCTGGGTTGTGAATTGCATTTGTAAAAGCATCGTGCTGGAAAACCTACGCCTACCCGGCCAGGTTTTCCCAGCAAGGGGCAGGAGCAGCTCCTGCGGCAGGACGGAGGGGCAGGAGGAGAGGGATTTCTCACCCCAGCAGCCCCCACTGAAGAGGTGCTGGGACGCCCGCAGCTGATACCAGAGTTTTAAACCTGGCTCCCTCCTCTGGTTAAGGAAAACCACCTCCTCCGGTTCTCCCTCTGGGCACCCGTGCAGCACTACCTGAAGGTGAGGGTGGAGCGTGAGGGGTGCAGCCAGCTCCCGTGGCGGAGCTGCAGATGCTGACACACCGCACGCGTGGGAAGTTCTCAGTACAGAGCTCGAGATGGGCCCAAGGCTCTCGGCCAGCTCTGGTGTCAAGAAAAATCAGCAACTCAGAGCAGAGACCCAACAATGTTTCTGTATTCCCCGCGTATAAATGACACCAGTCTTGTTACCAGCGTGTGGTATGAAGCCCAAAATATTTAAGCTTTAGCTGAGTTAGTTAAGGCAGAGTGAAAAGCATTTTTGTATCAACAGATTTCAGGCTTTCATACTAATTGCAGGGTTAGAGCTGTCTTTGAAAACTGCGTCTCCTCTCCCTTTATGAACGGCTGAGCAAACTGACTTTGGCGCTGCGGGGCCGCAGCGATCCCCAGAGCAGCTCCCAGTAAAAGCCCTACGATTCAGTAAACTGCACCAAGCGCATTGCTGGAAAGACAAACGTCAGCAAGAGCTGCTCCAGGGCGACGGAGGAAAGGGATCGAACCATCTCATGTCCCACCTAACCACACCACAGCTCATGAACTCTGATGCGGGGCCAGCAAACCTTTAGGGTATTCCCTGTGTAATGAGAAAGAATGAAAACAATTCAGGTATGGTTTACGCAGATTACGTCAGCGGGGTGTGAGGCTGGGACAGAAGCAGGGTTCGTATCCTTGGATGGGAGAAAGGCTTTGAAGTTTCCCACGAGAGCAAGCGGGCCGCTCCTGGTGATGGTTACACTGCGTCATCAGATGCAGCGCGCATTCACAGGTGCAAAGAATAAAATTAAACTCAATTAACTGCGCAGTGGTGCCCCCCCCAAAATGTAGAAGTGACACTGGGCGGCGCAAATCCCTCCTGCGCGAACCAGGAGTCACGCTGCTCCCCTGCTGCGGCCTGAAAGGGCAGGGGGAGGCACCGCCACGCTCAGCGGCAGCCTGCGAAATCTCTCGATAACGTTACGTTAAAGGCGAGAGGTACGTCCCGCGCCCGCTGGGCTGGGGCTCCCTGGGATTTCTTTCGTGACTCAGATACCTCCTAGCTCCCGGCGACGAGCGGGTTTGAGCCGACTTTGGAATCCAAACACAAATATTTGATCTGGCTGTGATTAATAGCTGTGTCCAGGAGTTTAGGTTGCTGTCAAACTGGCCCCCCAAAAGGCAAAATTCTGTTTGATTGTATCTGTGCATCCCCTTTGGTAGCAACAGACTTTGCAGCAGCTGGTGAATTCTTATTATTCTGCTAAAACAGGAGCCTCAGGGGAGGGAAATTCAAGTATCTTCTGAAAAATACATTTGATAGCAAAACCTGTTGGGTTTTTTTTTTTCAACTCACTGGCAGTCCCGGGACTTGGGATTTCACTTCCACTTTTCCATTTTCAACTGCTCAGAAAGAAAACACTTTTTAGTGAAAACTACTCTTCCCTTCAGAGAAATCAGCCAACGGCCTGAGCTGCCTGCGCGAGTGCGCGGGGTGGGAGCTGATGGGACCCCGACAGGACACCTCGAGCTCCTCTGGCGAGGAGTTCGGCTTCTCCCTGGCTCGGGTTCCCACTGCGCAGCCGTGCCCCAGCGGGTACACGCCAGCCCTCCTCCTGCGGGCTTCAATAATCACCCTTACACGGATGCAAGGAATTAGGAGTAAGAGAGAATCATAGAATCATTAAGGTTGGAAGAGACCTCCAGGATCTTGAGCACTTGCCCTTTCTTTAGGTTTCTCAAAGTTGCTTTATTTCTCACCCCCTTCCCCAGTGTCATTTTCACCCGGCTTTTTAAAGCCAGACACCTACAAACGATCACCAATTAAAACGTGAACAAATAACATCCAGGCTTAAGAATATCAAACGGAGCTAGGAGGCGTTTGTACTCAGGGCAGAGATTAGAGAAGTTGTTTCAGAAACAAGAAATTAACTGACATATCTCTGCAGATTATTTGGGTAATCGCATTTGTGTATTACTCACTTACCGGTGTGTATGTAAGTACTCCAGGAGCGGGGGAGGTGGTCCCTACGGAGGGAGCACGCACAGCGGGCAGAGCGCAGGAGCAGAGAACACGACCGCTGAGGGCTCGGCCCCGCTCTGCCACTGACTCACCCCTGACCTTGGGCAAGTCACTTCACCTCTCCAATGCCTCAGTTTCCCCATCTGTAAAATAGGGACAATAATACTTACCTACCTCGCAGGGGGGGTTAGTTCATTATTTATAAGCACTTTCAGATCTTCAAATTAAAGGCGCTATATACAGTAAGTAGTTAATAGTCGTAGCAGTAGTACGTACTTTTATTTTCTTACAACTAATTCAGGTTAGGATGTAACTGTATGTCCGTTACGATCGTTTTCTGTGTAGAAAACTAGCCGGTTTCCCGCAAAGGGAACTTAGGGGACTTCTGCAGCAGACAGGGAGCAGGAGCAGCATACCTTGGAAGCCTAAACTCCCACACCCTTGCTTTTGTGATTTCCGTCTCACCCTTAACGTCACCTTGCTGTATGTACGTTTCATCCTTTTTCTGATGGTACCTGTAACAATTTTTAGCAGAAACAGCCACTGTAAATATTCAGAGTATTTAAATAAATATATTCCTGTATAAATAGAAAACCTTACCTTTTAAAGAGGTTAAAAATTGGTTGATGCAACAGACTTTTAGGCATGGGGAGGTGGCACAGGCAGCCCGGCACCGATGCACACGGCAGGATGCTGGAGCCGGGCTACAGGAAAACGTCTCCACGCGTCACCACCTCCTTCGCATTCACTTTTCGGCCCATCGCTGGCAGGGACAGCGAGTCAGGCAGGCGACAGGGTGTTGCGGGAGGGTGCAGAAGGCACCGGGACAGAGGGAGGTCGGGGTTTTTGTCCCGAGGAGCAGGGTAAGGCAGGAACTGCAGGCAGTGGCGTGTCACCAGCCCGACGGCTGCCAGAGGAACCTCCGTGGGGCAGTGGGAGCTCCCTCCCGCGCCGCTTCGGGGGGCTCTTCGCCCTGATTTCTCCGTAGGTACAATTTCATTTTCTTTAGTGCTTATTCAGGATAAAGGTCTTTGGTTTGAGTGACAGGAGCTCTAACATTGGACGTGCACGGTCAGGGCACAGTGGGCATTCAGAGCTCCCTGCCAGGAACGTGCGCTGTTGCGGGGTATCTGCAGCGGGTGTTTGGACAGTTTAACAGTGTAAGCAAGGGGCTGACTTACCGCTGGGTTTTCTAACGGCTAGAAAACGATACTGCTGCTCTCACACCATGACGTGTGTGTCCCACTTCCCTCGGGACTTCTCAGCTGTGCTTCGGTATTTCTGCTTTCCTTTTCAAAAGGCCAAAATCCCAAAGAAAAGTGTATTTCAGTTAACCCAGAAGTAGTGCAATTTTGATTTAATTTCTGGCTGACTTGTCCTTCAACCAGTTAACTCATCCCGCAGCATGCCAACGCTCTTCCCCATCCGTGTCCGTGAGGAAGCTCTGTGCAGCCCCAAGGGCTGATTTCCAAAGAACAGGATCACCCTCCCACCTCTGCTGCAATTCCACAGTCAATCAGAATGGCAAAAAATAAGCAAAAAAACCCCACAAAGCAACGCATGGGGGCTGCCGAGGATTAGTCACAGTCGTTAGTTAACTGGAAACCTCTCTGGAGCAGCTTCTGGGCGGGTGCACCCTAAGGACCCCTGGGACTTCCTGGGCCACCAGGCGCCGCAGCCTGGGCCGAGGCGGGCAGCACGGCTGGTGGCAGCCTGCCCGGGGTGCTGGGAGCACCAGGGACTCTCATTCATGTAACAGTAAAATTAATTTTAAATTAATTGGAATCAGTGAGAGTACAGCGCATAATAAATCAGCTCACTGGAGGAGCATCTAAAATAAACTGTTATCAAAATAATCTCTAGTTTTCGGTGAATGTATAACTTGAAACCTAATGACTATGAAGTCAATCCCTTCCACTGGATTTTTTTTGGAGCAGGAGGTGGGGAGCACGCTGGGCCAGCCACATTAACATATTTTATTTTCTAAACATTTGCAATTTGATTTAATTTTCACACTACTTTCCCCATTTCGGGCCATTACACTTTTATAAACAACTCATTTATATATTATTCACTTAATTGCCTCCACCCAGAACAACTACTGCTCTGGAGTAAATTCATGACCAAGAACAATTGGTTTAGGAAAAGAGAATACACTTTACCTAAAAGAAGTATATTTGAAAGGCAGAAGCGTTTGATCCTTATCCTCCAAATGTCTGATAGTATTTTATGCTTCAGGGAAACACTTTAACCTGCAGAACAAAACAAAACGCCCGGCCATCACAAAAACAGACGCCCCTGGACCTCGCTCAAACCGCCCACGGGCGTAAAAACCAAACTCGTCTTCAGGCACAGACCCTCGCCAGCTGCGGAAAAGAGCCCAGCCCATTCCTCCTGCCTCGCACATCCTCCCTCAGCCTGGCCGGTCGTCTTTCTTTTGGGGACTTGCCCCCATTTGAAGCCTTTCCCTATCAGCAGAAGCTCCTAAGGCAGAAGGGCGGCGAGGGGTGACGGGGCTGGCCTTTCAGCACATCAGCTAACAGAACACTGTGATACCTTCAGCCAACAGAGAGAAATGCCTTCTGACTATAAATAGTTGTTTTTGAGTAAGGGGGCGCTTTTTGGTCTAGCTATTTTTGGGGTATTGTACAGTCTTATTTCAAAACTACTGAACGTGTTTATAAGGTGGGTCTGGGAACTAGATGGCTAGGGATCTTTGAGACGCGAAGGGTAGCAGCAGATGCTTAAGTACCCTATTTTCTATATGGCAAGCCCCAGAGACCCGGGCTTACTCCACAAACAGTTTTTTTAGCAACTGAGTTTTAATATCAAATTAAATCTTCATTTAAAAAGAAAAAAAAAACCCCTATCACAGAAACGGCTTCACACCTGAGCATGTTTTAGAATATCATTTCACTTCACAGGATAAAACAGGTGAGGCTTTTTTTTCCCCTCCTCCTTTAGTTGAGTTTTGGTCAAAAACTTGATGGCCTTTTCCAGGCAAAAAAGCTTTTAGGTCTTGTAAGAATTCTGCAGACGTAAAGACAGGGTGGGGACCTCAGCGTTTGCCAGTGGAGCAGTAACAGCCACCCCGAGAGAACCGGGGGAGAAAAGGGCAAGAGCAAAAAGCAAAAACAAGCGCTTTGTTTTAGGTACTTTTCTACTTGCATCTTGTCTGTCCATAGCGCAGACTCCATGTCATACCCTCCTATAACATGTAAAAATGAAATGATGTACAGAATAAAATTATTTATTTTATGTGTATTTTTAGCTTAACTGTAAACTGAAAAAATAAAAAGCATTTAATTTTTTTTGCCCAAAAACGTAAGCCTATTGAAATTTAAGGTGTTTCTACCTTTTCAGATGTAACATTTCCAGCTGCCTATTGATAATAAACATTTATGAACAGCAACAGACCTGACACCTTATACTTATTTAAAATGAGCACAGACTCCGCATGGGCTGTCGGTGGTCAGAGGAGCACTTTAAGGCTCTGATTCTCTGGAGATTTATGGTGATATTGGTTAAAAAAGGA
Organism: Psophia crepitans; assembly: GCA_013399095.1. Lineage (NCBI taxonomy): Eukaryota > Metazoa > Chordata > Aves > Gruiformes > Psophiidae > Psophia > Psophia crepitans. Next base: position 316,304 of record VWZZ01006103.1, read on the forward strand.
CACGGCCCAGTCCTACTTACCTACAATGAAGTTGGCCACCTGAATTTGAGCAAGTGTTCATGGGCAGGAGCTGAACAACACCTGGCTGTAGAAAAAAAACCAACCCAAAAACATTCATTATATCCTGTCTACAACAGAAAATAGCAAAACACTGGAAGCACCGGTAAATAAAATGCAGCACAAGAATGCAATTACCCCTGTACGAAGAAGTCTAAGTAAGCGTGATTCTATTTTAATTTGGTCCCCAAAGATATTCTTCGACCAGGAGACCTCCATCAGCCACGCTGGAACATACACCAACATAGCTAACAGTGTAACAGAGTCATGCAGCAACAACATACGACCGTATTAACACAACGTGCTCACGTGAAGCTGTCCTCCCAGCAAACCTCATTAACGCACTGGCAGGCTGCAGGCACTGGGTCAGGCCGCCAGCAGAAGGGTTTCCTCAAGTGAAACAGCGACAATATCCCTTTCCTGGAAAGGCAGAAGATTCCCGCACAAAAGAGGCAACGCGAACACGCAGAAATAAACCCAGTCCATGTCAAGAGCGGTAGTGAAGCCCCAGGACCACAGCGACCCACAGCTACGGTATTTTAAATACCCACATACAGACAGAAGGCTTCTTTTTATTTGAGTGGTTTTGGTTTTTTTAACAGAAAAGGTTATTTTGAAGTTGGACGTGCACGTTCCCACTCACGTCAGAAAGCCTACGAGTTCAAAGTTAAGCACCCTGAATTCCCAGTTGTACTTCCTACTCCAGAAACGGGAACCGAACTGGACCTGGAAGTGACTTCCATCCCCTCAGCCGGCCCTGCGGAGGTAGGCAGGCGTGCTGCAGCAGCGAATACCGGATTTGACCAGGGGAGGAAGTTTTGCAGTGTATTTTACCTCCTCTTACTTGCCCTTCCTGAAAAGCAACACAAGTCACGCGTTCACATCATCACCGCAAACATTAAACCCAACATTTTTTGCTTTCAACTACAATGAATATTAAAAGAGTACTGGTTTAAAAAGAGTCGGAAACCACAGTTTTGGATTTGATTCTAAAATGCAAATAGGCAGAGAACAGGAAAATATATAAGGGAGAGGGTAGATGGAGTTAGGTGGTTCATTCAGTTCGTCATTAGAGGATATTTCACTTTCTCTTAAAAGACCGTTTTCTCTAACACAACAAAGTGAAGCAGCCGTGACAGCCATGAGAACAGGGTGGTACTTCTCTTGGGGTACAGCCCAGCACCCCAAAGCCAGCGGGAAAACATTCACCTGCTGCAGGGAAGGCAGGATTCACCCTCTGGAATGAAAGTCCTGCCATAACCTGAGCCCGACACAATGACACTCCGTCAGGACTGGGGCACGCGTTCCCGTCGCCGCAGATCGCCACGCTCGCGGGGCTGACTGACGCCTGGCTGCCTGCGTACGCGCTCCCAGCCTGCGGCTCGTGCGGGCTGAGCTGTTTCGTACTCGCCGCAGCTCCGTAAAACGGCAGTGACTTGATTGTGCGTAGGCGTTTCTAGATACAGGTCTGCCCCGCAAAATTTAAACTCTGATCTTATTTCAAAGCTATAAAATCCAAGGGGTTTATCTTCCTCCCTTATGAAAGAAGCAGTTACTTGGAAGTTAGGCTCTGCATTTATATGCTGAATATCTTCCATATATAATAGTCTTTGATGGTGTAATTTATAAAAAGGGATCCAGCAGCACTGCACAGAGAGCTGGAAGCGAAGGGGAAAACAGAACAACTGAGCTCGAAAAACAGCTTGCTGTAGGCATCGGCTGGCGTTCTTATGTGACCAAGGGGAAGAGAGAGCACAGGGTCGATAGCTGGAGACAGCACAGCAGGCTAAGGCCGCTGGCAGGCAGGGTCAGCATGGCTTTTCTCTACAGTAGTTATAACTATTATCTTCAATAACAGATGGATTTTACAATTCAAGACTTCAGAAAGAGACTCGTGCCTCCAGCAAACAGCAGCAAGGCCCCGGCTGTTGGGGCGACGGGCTAAAGCAGGACGAGGTTACCCCGGCTGCGGAGGCGGGCGAGCAGGGCACGCACAGAGGGCAGGGCACGCAGCCTGACTGTGACAGGGCACAGGCTTCGCACGCCCGCTGGTGCAAGGCGCAAGCACCGCTGCCAGAACACCACGCTCTTACTTGACTGCACAGCGAGCGGTGCTCGGAGAAGAGCAGCACGCCGGCGTCCAGCGACCCGCGGGCAGACAGACAGAGCGAAGCCTGCAGAAAGACTTGCAGCACTTCAGGAGAGTGTGACACACTGAAAACACAAGCAGCTCACGCCTCAAAGCGCCAGAAATATGGCTGATCACCGCTTCTTTCATCCTGCAGTTTCAGAAGAGAAGAGGCTTGGCTCTGAGACTGTTACAGCTACAAAATCCACGGTGCTCACATCCAAAGAGCTCTCCGCAGCGCTGCCAGCTCGCGGATCCTTCCTGCACAGCCTTCAGGTGTTAATTTAATTTGAGCCCCTGCCTTTCATATATAAAACTGTGGTGTGGGAAAGGAGATGGCAAGCATGACTAGCACAGACTTGGCTGCACGGCTTTTTCTCTTCTCCCTTTTAAAGGCTAGAAACCCATCCATGAAAAATAAACGCACACACATTTCAGGATCAAATCCTTGCTTTAAAAATTCATTATTATGCAACATACTTCAAGAAGCCCAAGAAAGATACATTGATCTGAAGGAAAATAATAGTTCCTAACAGAAATCGATACTCATGGATTTTTCTGTGCTTCTAGTTAAAGAAAACACACACATGTGGCTACAAGCTATACCCCACTGCCCCCATTCACAGCAATCCCACGGGGCACGAAAAACCCAGGGCACTGGTTCGGTACCAAATTGTAACGGAGCAATAACCAAATGGTGTGCCAGAGTAAGCCAGTCTGGATCCTCACCAGGCTGACACTGGGATCCCCCCAA
>VWZZ01006103.1:319320-347308 GCA_013399095.1 Psophia crepitans
GCTGGCCGCGTTGTTTGCCCCCCCCCCCCCCAAAAAAAAAAACCCCTCTCAAACAACCCCCCAAATTCTGTGTCATTTTGATGTCTTATAGCCTCTGAAAAGGCAACTGTTTGTAGCAATTAGCCACTGGAACACTTAACTAGGGATATTATTAGTACAAGGATGCTGCAGCCAGAGCCAGCAGTCCCTAGATGAGGAAACGGCTGAAGGATGAAGCAGGGGAGCTGTGATGTAGATAGAGCTGTGGCTTTCTGGCTATTTCAGTAAGTGATGCAGAGCTAGTGTAGTGCAACACAACTCTGGAAAGCAGAATTGAAAATAAAAGACTCTAGCATTCATTTACATTTCTGTACTATTCTAAGTGCTTTTGCTGTTTAAAAGAAAAGGCAGCATTTCCTGACCTGCAGAGCATGTTCATCGACCAGCTCCGGGAGACGCTGCTAATGGTTCCCCGCAGCCCCTAACTGCTAGTTCAAAAAGTTAATTTTGAGCCTAAACAGTCCTGGCACAAATGCCTGTATCAAGTCAGAGGTATCTCTGTATATCAAATCCATAAATAATTTAACTGGGCACATACATATAATCATTGAATATAATTTTCATTTCTATCAAAGTGGTCAACATGACCGTGATGGCCATGGCTAATGCTGAATAATGCAACTACTAGATAGGTGAGCAAAAGCTTGCTAAAAACTTGACTCCATACCAGAATTATCAGTGCTTCTAATTGAAAAGAAGGGAAAATAAAGTTGACTTCAGGAGACAAACTAATACCAGAAGACAAACCACCAACACTTCACTACAATAACTGTCTGTGTGGAAAAAAGCAAGGCTGTCTCAGTGACAGCAGAAGAAAGGTGGCATTACTCATAGCTAAAGCCCAAAAGTGGAAGATATTCACTGCGGAGCTTGACAGCAACTGTTTGGGATAAGACAGATGGCACTCGTGACTGAGGTGGAAACACACTTGACGACTCCATCATGAGGACTGTGCTTCTTAAGTCTGTTCTGTTGTAAAGTTCATAAGTTACATGCTTTATAGGTTCCTTTAAGAGCTTAGTCTAGTGAAGGCTTTTTCAGAGAAAGGAAGAAAAAACTCTGCGGTATCTTCTCCCTTTTCTGAGAAGGGTCTGTTCGAGTGCTCCTCCAGAGGCAGAAATACAAAGGCCACCATTATTTTGCAAAATAATTTTGTGTCCATGTTTTGGGTTTGTTTTTTAAACAGCACAGCAGCTCGCAATTGAATTATCTATTCAGGAGTCACTTTCATCATGCTTTGACTTGTTACCTGGCTCCTCCATCTTGAAAAGGCATTATTAAATTGCCAAGCTAAACCTACAGCAATTAGAGATTTGAGGAGACAAGCCAAAAGCCAAGCCTGCAACCCTCTGACAGAGGATTGTATTACCATCATCTTTAAAGAGTTTTAAGGAAATAGGATCAAAACCAATAGTGCTGCAGGAATTTAAGATAAAACTGTAAGGAAGCACTTTTTCCTACTATGTTTTTGCTTCCATGGTTACTTAAAAGGGATACTGAAGGAAGCATACTACTTCTACCTCCTAATTCTGCAGTCCATCCCTTTTTCACCATCACTTTGCTACATACAAAAAAAATGGCTGTGTCTGAATTTGGAGGACTCAAATTCCTTACAAGATTGGTAACCACGGCTTTCAGAATCCAGCTCAGAGACCCAAATGCTTAAGTCACATGAAAGTCAAGGAAAACACCACAAATGTCTTTGCTGGTTTCCAGGGCCTCCAGCACCAAGCTGGCAGAACCCGCACGTGTGCCCCTGTTCCCCAGGACAGGGCTGCGCCACCACGATGCGCCCAGGGCCCAACTCTTTTTCATTTTACACCTACACCGAGAGTTTCTAGCAAGGACGGAGCCTGTGCAGGCAGTCATTTGAAAGAAATGCAACTGACATGCACAGACTGCCCAGTGTTTCCCTCCTTAACAAAAACACAGCTAGAGCTTTCCACGGCACTTCATTCTGCTGAAAGCTTTTGCTATTTTCTCACAGAAGGCTGGAACAGCCTTATCCCACACAAGACCGCTACATTTCTTTGGTCCAGACTGTTGGATGACTAATTGTCAGGAACATAACCTGCCAGTGATAAATGACCACTCATTTTCATGTGTTCAATGCTTTTACTTTGTGCTATCAGTGCAAATGAAACACCAAGACTACCACCATTTGTGCAACAGCTTTCACAAAACAAATCTTACAAACAAAGGGCAATATTCAGTAACATTTACAAAACACTATTAACATATAGTTAATAAACAATAAACAAGAGAAACCAAGGGCAAGTAGTGAGCTTACAGCTCCCAGATTTACATTCCTTGAGGCACATCATGAGGTGCAGGGTTAGGTGAGGCAATATAGCCGACTTGGTGCAGTGGTCCAGCGTTACCAATTTGTGGAGAATTTCCATATGGTGGATTTACTGGATGCCAGGTACTAACATAGCGATAGGCAGGTACTAAAGAATCAAACCCAGGAAGAGATTGCTGGCCGAAGGCGTCCGACACGACTGGGTAATATACTGGCCCGTAGGATAGGGGCGGAGGCTCTGCATTTTGAAAGTTACCTTAAAAAACCAGAACAAAATACACACACTCACCATATTTTACCACATTCATGGCCTTTCTGTACAGGCTTTCATTATCACAAACGCAGCATTATTTTGGTGGCCAAAAGGGAAAATCCACTAAGGTGACTATTTTATGCCCATATATATCCCTCCTAACAAAGGGGTCAAAATCCTCATGTAGACTAGCGGACAGCTGGCTCACCTTCTCACTGAACCCTGGTCAAGAATTGCTTAGCAGCATTCTGCACTGGAGTGGCAGCTTTTTCCAGGGGACTCAAGTAAAGAGCTCACATATTCTTTCCCTATTTGACCATGGGACACCAATCTATGCAAGAGAACCAGCCCAGCTGAACAGGCTGAAGTTTATCAGAGCAATAAGCCTGCATGCCTCTGAGCAACGGTTTTGTTATGATGTGCTCCTTTCCGACACTGACCGTTTGCCATGCTCCACAGATTTTAAGGAGCTAGGCATCTGATGTTTTTGACATCTTTTTCCTCGTTTAATACAATCCTCCTATTTACTGCTAAGTGTATCTACAAGCTTGTTACAAAGCTGCTAGATGAAACTAAGTTTTGCTGTAAATTTGAGGCACAGTAAGAGATGAAGTTAGCAATAAGGGCTGCTCAAGGGACAACAGCTCAGCACGCTGAGCCTAAACCCAAGGTTTACAACATCTTCCTTTCAAAAATTCCCATGGAGCTGACACACTGATGCTCGGTGCTTGCCAAAACTGAACTGTCTCCTTTATTTTGAATGCAGGCATTCTGTTTTGATGCTGCTTAAGCAACAGCTGTGGTAAGCAGAGAGATACCTTCACAGTTTTAGGAAGAGTTCACCCAAGTTAAAGTTAGCATACATACTGCAGACCTAGAAAGGATTGCTTCCTCCTTTCTATGGCTTTAGAAAGCCCTTGACAGGTTGGTGGCTACACCAGTGCCTCTGGCACACTTTAAATAGTACCACAGATGGCAGAGGCACTTGGGATAACCCCTTACAAGGCTTTGTGTCCTCCCAATCTCATGCTTCCTACAGGATAACAAAGCTGGAGGCAAGCAGCTTTATGGAGCAGTCATGCTCTGAAAACTTATTCCCTCACTTCTCATCTGCTGTCTCTGTGGTCTGACACACAAATACTAACCATTCGCAGGTGCTTCCAAGGGAACTTGGTGGACTTCAGTTCGTCCAGCATCGGTATAGAGCTGAGGTACTGACTGATCTAGGACAGGAGCTGGCTCAGCATATGCTGGATAAACTTCCACGGGCGACGGTGGCAGCACTGGCTGTACATACACCATGGAAGGCCAATAGCTCTGGTGATAATACTTTGAAAAACGTAAAAAAAAAGGTCATGCATACAACCACACACCCTCCATCCCTCTTCCAAATCACCACTCGTTTCAGATCTAAAAACCTAAGAAAAAGTGCATTTTTTTTCCTTCCTAGCCCCTTAAGATACTACACACAAAGAAAACCCAAATCCAGTCTACCAGAAGACATACTGCAAAACCTGCAGCAATAGTCACTGCAGTTCCACATCGCTGTCACGTCAGGAATCTTTACAGAGAAAGAAGATTCCTACCTATTGACTCTGTCGTATTCAAAGATTTTTTTCTATTTCTTCAGTTTTACTTCCCTGAGCAGCAGCACTGACCTGCCCCTGGCTGCTGGTGCAGAGACAACTCTTCAGCAGAATTCCCAGAACACAGAGAAATGGCGCTAACCAGTCTGAGTACAGCAGTACAAGTCCTAGAAGGCTCAAACCACACATCTTTAAGGGGTCTTTGATGTCTTGTCTAAGTACAAAAATTTTCTTAATAGCAGCTCAGGTTCCTCCCCTTATCTTCATGGAAAGAAAAATATTTCTCCACCATCCTCAACAAAAAGAAAACACAACACCTAAAGAATCCCACCATTACAATCCAAAGTAAACCACCCTGACACACATAACAGTGCCTCACGTTTTGAGTTAGAACTGCACTTCCTGAACTATACTTTAATCGCCACCAAGCAAGCCTACACACATTAATAGCCCAGTGCACAGGACGCACACTTAGCACTCCTGGAAGTCTTAAATACATCAGTACATTTGTCAAAGAAAGCAGCAGTTTTTACAGGCAATTTACTACACTCTTTTTAGAGGCACTTACTTGCAATCCCAGATTAAAATAATACCGCAAGACCTTTGTATCTGAAATTAAAGGATATGACAGTGAAAAGCAGAAGAGTATAAACCAAAAAGCAAAAGCAATTTACATACATTAAGAGCATTTTAAGTTACTCTTACTTAATGAATAAGAGAAGCACTACTTCTTTAAACTTTTGAGGATAAAGAATATCTCTTGAACATAAATAGTTGTTAAAACTAGTTTCTCTTTCTAAGTTAATCCAGTTAGATATTTGTGCAATAGTAAAACATTTGTCTGGCCAATTTACTACCTAACCTCAACAATTACATTAGCTTTAATTTGAGTTTATCCATCTTGATTACTAAAGTGATAACTGTCAGTGTTGTAACAAGTCTCCACTGTCTTAGCAACTAAGACTTAAGCAATTCTGGCTTGCAATTAAGGCTGAGTTTTTTTAGAGGAAAAAGTACGTTATCAAGTAAAAATGTGATTATGAGCCCCTAAATTAAGTTGACTACTAAGAGCACTCCCTCCCTTCCTCACTACAGAAGTGAGAGTGTTTGGAAGCACGCAGACAGGCAGGAGCAGCCTTCCCATGCACCAGTGACAATTCATCCTCAACGTACACGTTGTATACATGCTCTGCACATGTATTACAAATGCCTATGCTGGGCTGGCATGGGAGACAATGGGCCAACTCCATAGAGGCTCTAGCTTCACACTGCTTCTGCCTGGTGGGAAGTCTGGCTCTGCCACTCTCTGTGTCTTCAGAGCTTTGTTGAGCAATGACCAGAGAGACATGTCAATGGGGACAACATATGCAGCAATCCTAAGAGTTTCTGACCTAGTTTTGAGGGGCCTCCCCTCTACTCAAGTCAGAAAATAGGAAAGGAGGGAGAATAAAGAGTATGTTCCTTCCTTCCCCTTCCTCACAAGGGTACTCAGCTCCCTGCTTTCTTACAAGTAGTCTTTTACTTCTGTCTTCCATGTACTGAATAATTTGCCTCCAGGCAAATACACAATACGCTGAGAAGCAATCCCAGATGTGTGGAGGAACTTTGAAACCACTCTCCAAGAACAACAGGGTTTTGAACTTGGAAATGCGTTTCCAACTGTCCAAAAAACCAAACACTGAAGCAGTTTTAAATCTTTAAAGTTGACCATTGAAAGGAAAAGAGAGTGCACGTTTTAATCTGATGATGCCATTCTGGAACTGTGCGTGAGAAAAAATGTTGATTTCTCAGATTGAAGTATAGATTTGTTTTAAAGGCTCAGGAAGAGCAAGTCACCCGTTCCATAGCAGTAGGTTTGCATGTGCATGCATGGGCACAAGCTTTGTCTCCCAGACTGCTGGGAGCTGAAAGGGAAAGCAGGGAGACAACTCAAAAGGAACAAGCCACTAAGGGCTTCAGCTTAGCAATACCTCCAGAGTTACCGAATATACCGGGTTCTTACCACCCACTTCCCCCTAGACCAGGGCCTCGGCTCCACATCGCTTCCCTGCCCACCCATCTACCACGCACGCACGCTTTCCCAGCCCTGCTCTTCCACCATGGCGCGTGTTGTATTTGCTGCAGGCAGGCACAGCGTCAGAAATGCAAACCCCAGTCTTGAAATGCACGAGGGTATTTGTTCCTCCACCTCTGCTGCCAATTCGCAACTCTTTCACCGTTCAGCATATTTGATCAGGGCAACAATCCATGCAGCTATTCTGGGAAGTGCACACAGATCCTTCCTTACATCTAACAGCTGTAAGCTTGCTCCTTAAAATGCAACTTGGCTGTGACATTGACCACACAGTCAGTGAAATATTAAAAATAACCCAAAGGCTCACATAAATGCAACTTTTCAGTATCTAGCTGAAACTGCATCTACATTTGGAACAAGGGTTTTTGTTTTTTAAATCTGATTTTGTTCTTCAATTGTTTATGCAAATCTATGCAAAACAAGCATAAGAGCTGAATGAAACAGCTGCTTCATAACAGCGATAACAGTACAAAGGGAGAGCTGGGAGACTGTAGTGACAAACTGATACTGGAAATACTGACGTCTGTGGAATGCTGGAACAGAAGCCAGTACAGTAGGAGACCAGTTTCTGTTTATATTCCTCTTTTAGATGTCTAGAAATCAAGTCAATCTTCAGTAAAACACGACTATCTTATGAATCAAAAGCTAAGCCAAAAAGTTAACCACCCTGACATGAAAATGCAAAGACCATGTTGATTACTGATAAAAAAAATAATCTCATCTTACAGGGCATCAGGTCAAAAATCATGACAACATTTTTACTGTGCAGATGGGAAGCTCTGGTCAGTCCTGAACTCTGTGTCAGTCTCTGCAACACAGCAATACCAAGTAGTCTTTTATCAACAACTCCTTCAAACACAATGGAGCAGGCAAAGGCAGGACCTAGGGCCACCATGTTAACGAACATGTCTCACAAGCCCTACGTTCCCTTAAAAAGAGATCCAAGAGACTCTGAAGAGTGGAACAACTCCAGATGTACCAAGCAATACCAAGGCATGTGGCAGGTTTTCCTCCCAAGCCCAGGGCTTCAGTCTGCTGACAGGTCACACTCCCCGTCTATACTAGGCCAAATACCAGGCCTGCAAGTATCTTCAGCAAAGAACTCTAGGTCAAGTACACCTACAGACTTTACCCTGCACTACTCCAAAGCTTCTGGATTTCTTAACTTAAAGGCCATTTTGATTACACTAGAGCAGTGTGACACCATACATGCTATATGCAATTCCTTATTAACTACCAATGTTAAAATCCTTAAAAAAGTTTCTAGAGCCTAAGCCAAGAAGGACACTGCCAATATTACATGGAGCAACTCAGCTGAAGAGCTACAGGCAAGGTCTGAAGAGGTTATTAATCCACATCCACTCCAGATTCTTGTCAGTACACTTAACACCCAGGTCTCTCAAGTGCTGCAACCCTCAGTTAAGGGCATTCAACTAAAGCTAAAACCCATTAGCTCTGATGTGTGCATAGTATCATCTGAAGTGATACTACTGCAGCAGGGAAGTGGAAAACAGAATATTCAGGATTAACAAAACCAGGAATTGAGAGCACCTGCAAGAGAGCAGAGCTACTGCAGAGCACGTTAGCAGTACCTGGGAAAGCAGCAGGCCTTTGAGCCATGCCGTAGGGTTTTGGAACCTGCTGTTTTCCAGCTCAACTTCTGACGAGACGAGCATGTTACATGGTAAATGCAAGCGGAAGAATTCATAGCATTTCAGCCCAAAGATGTTCTGCAACCTACCAGATGTAGCTACCTGAACTGGAGGTATCAAGAGTAGCTCTTTATCTTATCTGAAATTAGCCCTCTAGAATTAGTACATTGCAGAAAGTTCCACACAGTGACAACAGAGCTACTTTAGATGGCAATACGTTGAATCAAACATGAAAACAACTTGCATTGCTAAAATATTTTACGGTCTATCTTTAAGTAAAGTCCAAAAGCTTTACAACCTGATGCAATAAAAGCTACAACTGCCATACACCTGAAATACAGTCAGTACAAGAATGTTTTGGGGTTTTTTTGGTGGTGGGCAGGGGGAACGTGGGGAGGAAATCAAGTCAGATCGTTATAGTGAGACTGCACTTTTCAAAACAGGGCAACAAGAAACAACCTTTAGAAAAGTAACGGTAGTAAGCCTGATAAAATCACATCACCTGCTCTATCTTTAGATGACTATTTGAATAACCCAGCTATGATGCACAGACTTTCAGCACATCCCGTATACGGGGGGATATTTTAAAAGCCTATGTATTTCAACATGCAGATACATGCTCACTACTCGAACAACAAAAAAAGCCAGCAGGTTTGGCACTGCTGCTCTTCCGAGTCAGCTACAGCTCACCTCTAGCTTGGCCTCACTACTGCCAAAACTAGCTTCTCCCTGCCAGAGAAGGCAGAATTAGCTGAAGCTGTTGTACATGATGCAGTGGCAACACAGGGAACCACAACTGAACTCCAACTTTTATCCAGAACATTTATGCTCCAGCCTAAGCACTACTACATTAGGACAAGCTGAATCCTGCTATCAAGAGGACAAGCAAGCTGAATAATCAAGTCTTCTTTTACAGCCCTTCTAAGTTTTTCACCCTTAGTTCAGTTTGAGCCAATGCACTGCCAAAAGACTGAGCAAGGGGACACGCACAGGGGAAAGCATTTTCTACAGCTCTCCAAAACTACACATAACTTATCAGCTAAGAAGACACTGCATCACAGAAGAGCTTTATCTGTCTCTTAAGACCTGTGCAGTGAGGCAACGGTGGCAAGCCTGGGCCTTGCAGTCTTCCCCACCCAGAGAAAAACAAGTTACATAGCGTAACAGCAAGCAGAACTGTTATTCCTGTAGCCAAGAGGCACTTAGCTTGCGATAAGGACAGCAGACAGCTTGATCTTTGAGTTCTTAAACAAAGCTCTGCGAATTACAGGCTCTGTTTATGCCTTGTGAGCCATAAACGTGGCAGAATGAGGGGATAAAGAAATAACAACAATCAAATGAAATATGTGTATGCCTGCTGCACTGCTTACCAAGCTCAGCTGTCTGATGCAACCTTGCATGGTATGCCAATATTCTTAAATTGCAAGAGCCAGTTGATTAAAGATTCAAAGCGAAGTCCATGTTCAGCTGGTAAAGCTGAAAGGTGTTTCTGAGCTGCTCTACTGGTAGGTACTATGTCAGTTTTCACATGTCCCTTAAACACTGTCATAATTGATGACAGCATACGAAAAGGCTACACACCCAAGGAACAAGACGGCCCTACACTTTATCCTCAGTTCATGGTACTGCAGAATGACATCTTGGAGCCATACAGGAAAACACCACAATGTCCCACTGAACTGTGCAACACAACAGCTTAAAAAAAATAAAACCTGTGTATTTATAAAATCAGTGATCAGAAAAATGATTACTCCAATAAGAACTGGTATGATAGAGGCCAAACACCTCTCCCTCAGTATTCTTTTCTGTAGGATGCTCTCCAAAGCTGCAGTAATCACATATTTGAGTCAGATATGAACTTGCTATTCAGAACTGGGAATTTTTAGCATCCATAATATTATTTCTCACTCCCTGTGAGCTGCAAAGAGCCATTTCTTCTCACTATAGGTACTCCATTAAGTTTCCATGGAGAACACGAGTCAGAAGCGTGCAGAAGAGCAGCAGTTGTAAAAGCACAAAATCCCGTCATTACCTCGAGGCAGATCACTGCCACTGGGATCACAAGAGTAAGGTGGAAGAACAGCACCAGCTTCTCCCACCTCACTGACTGGAGGAAGAGGAGCTGAATAAATTGGGAGTGGCACGGAAGAAACTGCTACAATTAGAAGGAAACAAAAGTCAAGTCAAATTTGCAATAGCATGTCAAATGAGCAAGATGCCAAGTTACACAATTAAGCATGCACTACTTTGTCCTCTCAATGCCCCTTAACACAAGCTGCAAAGTTACTTCTCTTCAGTAATGACTTCTTTTGAAGTCCAGAAGAAATTTTAAAAGCAGATGGGCAGGTTCCAATCTCACAAGCCTTAACCGTATGTCTATCTGCAAGTTTCATATTCTGGTTAAGAATAAATGTCTCTTTCAATCATTCCTCTATCCTAGAAGGCAGGCCAGACTTCCCTTACATAACTGTCCGTCCTAGAACAACAGGGAACAGACTAATCACTTAAAGTCATCAGAAGGGTGACAATAAGCCCACAAACACAGTGAAAGGGTCAAGACATGTCAGGCCAAAAATATTTTATACAGACTACTGTTAAACATTCATTAGGTGGCCCACACCCCTAACACACCAACAGGTTATTTGAAATGGCATCAGTGAGTAGACAGTTCAGAGACCTGTGCTGACTGAACTCTCATGCAGAGGGCAGGGGGAGAAACCAAACCAAGGAAAAACTGGGAGAGAAGAGAGACAGAATTGAAGGTGGCAGTTTTTTTGGATGCTAAATGAAGAGGTACAGAGGATGTGAAAAGTTCTCTTTATAGGAAGAGAAAAGTCTTTTTTTCTTATGAGACATCTCACAAGAACAAAGTAGATATGGCACTGCAAGTGCTAAGTGCACGACGTGACAAATCACAGATCTGATCTCCTTGCACAGAAATAACTAAACACAGGAGCTAACTAAGGGTCATAAAAATGAACTGGACATTTGTGCTGATTCTGAACCATCACAGCTAGTGACTCTTTTGGAAGGGATAACAGAACCTCAGGACCAGTATCTCAGCTCAAGAAGAAAATTAACTGTAGTGAATAGGGAGGGAAGGGATCTGCCATGAACTTCTGCCTTCTGAAAAGAACTTTCTAGTGAAACATTTGGCATTGATGGCTAAAGGTGGTAAGGGACGAACACAGAGACCTCCAATTCCCACACAAATTCGGGGCAACTAGCACCCTTCAAAACACAAAAGCAAGAAGTCAGTGAAGGCACAACCACTATTAAATCATTTTAAACCAAAGCAAGCAATACCTTTTCTTTCAACATTGGCCTTGTATACATAGGGAAAAAAGTTAAATGGAAGGGGAAGATGCAACTGAAAACTTAGACATCCAAGTCCATAGCTGTAGTATGTAGACTCTACCTGGCCTCCCTATAGAAAAGGGAGATACTATGACTGGCTGAACTGTCGTTTGTGGGGGAGCTGCTGTTGTGACACTGGCTGGAGTGGAGGCAGCAGAATTTGAGGAGAAGCCTGTAGCTGGAGCAGTATAAACACCTGTTGAGGTTGAGACTGCTGCAGAGTTCACCATCACCTGGAAGAGAGTCAAAGTATTCAGCAGCATGCCTCTACAACTGGCTTTGGCAAGACTATGGAAATACCACAGAGCTCAAAAGTTCTCACTTCACATAAATGCATTTTGGAAGTCCTAGCTGTAAAAGTAGTTAAATATCCCACTTCTCTAAAAGTTGGCATGAAAATACCAGTTCAGAGTTGCAGACACCTGTGAGGTATCTTCTCATCCTTCCGTTTTGCTTGTATTTACAGGGATTGTATTCTTTGCTACAAGATGCTGTACGGGGCAGGTAGAGGCACCCCACAAACTGACACTAACCAAGAAGAGCTGTCACCTCTCCACAGGGCTACCACAATAAAGTACTAGATACTACCTTCTGGGGATAGCTGTAGGAAGGCACTCCATCTTGAGGTGACACAGAGACGGGCCCTTCTTCCTGAAGGGATTCCAAAGCAAAGCATGGTCCATTTAAGAGGCAAAGAAGTCACAATGCACACACACCACACCCTTAATTTTTTTTTTTTTAATTACGGGCCAAAAAACACAGAGGCTCTTTTGTAACTCAAGTAAAAGCAGTTTTACCCTGACATGCACAAGACTGGCTTTCACACCCGCTGTACAGTAGTTAAAGATTTTGTTTCAGATTTAAAAAATAAATAAATCCCAAAGTCAGTTCTATCAGAGGTGAGATCTCTCCAGTCTCACAGCAGAGGAGTAAGATTAACAGGAATAGGACCTGAAGGGTAGCATGATTAGAGTAAGTGCTGTCTGGAGCAGAAAAAGAAGAAAAACACGCTCAGATACAGGCTTTCTCTTTGTGGAGGGAAAAGTGGAAAATCATTAATCCATCTAGTACAAGCCAGATTATACTTGCAGACTCAGATAAAAACCTCACCATTTAGGGAGGAAAAAGAGAGTGAATATATAAATGAAACCATCATTCCTTCCTTCCAAAGGAACTTTCTGACCTGCTATGTTAAGCCTGCATACAAGGACAGTTTCTATGGAGAATGCCACACACTTCAAGGATTCCTAATCTGAACAGAGAGTGACTAAACCTTACCAAGTTAGCTGAAGGTTCTGCTGAACTAAATACAGTTGCAGCTTCACAGTCAGAATCTGGAGGGCATAGGCAAAATTAATTGAAAAAAAGTAGCATTAAATCTAATTCTTCAGAAACTTATAAAAAGACCATAATGAGCGTATTACACTCACCGAGTGTTCTACCAGTAGAGACTAAAGTTTTACTTACCTGGAGGTGCGTAGATATACTCTTCATGAAATTTCCCTATAAGGGAGAGAAGAGGAAGCTTTGATTCAGGAAAAAAAAAAGCTTAAAGCAGAAGTTACCACAATTACATTTCAGTGGATCCATTAATGAGCTGCTCTCAGTATCATCTTGTTTTGTGCAGAAGAGGTAAACACTCAAGAGAGACTCATTTTGTTATTCCACCAAGTACCAAGGCTGCCATTACCAAATTTATACCATGCATTTCTAACCACAGAATCACAAAGGTTGGAAGAGACCTCAAGGATCATCTAGTCCAACCATCCCCCCCCCACCTATTCCCCACTAAACCATGTCTCCAAGTATCAGATCCAACCTTTCTTTAAACGTTCTTAGCAACGGTGACTCCACCACCTCCCTGGGCAACCTGTTTCAATGCCCGACCACCCTTTCAGAGAAGAAATTTCTCCTCATCTCCAACCTGAACCTCCCCTGGTGCAACTTGCAGCCGTTCCCCCTTGTCCTGTCACTGGTTATCTGCAAGAAGAGGCCGACCCCCAGCTCACCACAACTTCCTTTCAGGTAGTTGTAGAGGGCAACAAAGTCTCTCCTGAGCCTCCTCTTCTCCAGACTAAACAATCCCAGTTCCCTCAGCCGCTCCTCGTAAGACTTGTGCTCCAGACCCTTCACCAGTTTCATTGCCCTTCTTAAGGGCAGCAACTTGGCTTGCTACAGACCTACACAATCACAAGGGTGAGGGCTGGCAAGCTTAAACAGAAGTGACCACCTCTATCAGACAAAGAAAAACAATGTGCTCACACACATTCAAAGCTCACAGTAAACAGACATTTAGGACATATAAGGAACCTACTTTGACAATCAAAAGCACACTGAAGATCATGTAAATCTGCCTTTTCACCCACTAGTCCTTTAGGAACTCACCATTATCACTTGTTTCTTCTTCCTCCTCTGAGGAATTCAGAGTCCGCTTGTTAGGTGGAACAGAGTTTGGGCCTCTCCTTGCTACCCAAAATCCTCCTGGACCATGGACAATGGGAGCAGGGCTACCCTGGCTCTAAAAAGCAAAGTCAGAAGCATGCATTTAGGAAGAGTTCAAAGCCTTTCCATGTTCTACACATACACAGAGCAGAACCAGGCTGGCAGACCAAGCTTGCTGCAACCAAAACTTACTAGAATTACCATTTACGCATCCATTCCTATGCGACTTGATTGCAGCAGAACAGTTGAGGACATTGCTTTTCTTTACCTTTTGTTCTGCCTAGCATACTTAAGGCAATTTGGTTTTTAAGATCTACCGCTGTCCTCTGCGATATAGTCAAGTTGCTCCCTCCCAGAACTTAGCCAGCTTTACCTTAAGCTCAAAGCAAGCTGAAAAGGAGCAAGCAGACCCCAGACAACAGCCCATACTGCTACCCCCAATATATACTCCTGCATGCCTCATCCTGGAGCACTCCCACCACACCAACAGCAGATCAGTTCATCCAAACACTCTAATTATCACAGAAAAAGGTTCTCTCTAGCCACAATTAGTGAAACCCATGGGTTGCTGCTGGCATTGGCACCACTGTCTGCACTAATTTGACCCACACATGCAAGCCTGACTCTTTCAGAGTAGGGCAGCACCCATCAAGGTCTCCCACCAGACTCCTTCAACACTTCACATGCCCTTTGTGTCTTTGCACTGAAGTCAGTCCTTAGCCGCACCACAATTTAAAATACAGAGTTCTGTGAAGCAGGAATATAAGATTGAGATGCTCGAGTAAAAGAAGTTGATTCACTTTTTGTGATGGCTAAGGTGACACTCAAAATTCTCCTCAGAAGACATGGTGACTATGAGATCGATAAAGTGCTCAGAGAGGCTTGTAAGATTTCCAAGGTTGAAGCAGAGGTGGTAAGTCAGAAGATTCTCCCACCAGGCCTCCAGTAGGATGGCAGAGTTTTCTGCGAGATGCATCTCTCCCCAGGAAATGTTATATTCCTTTACTAAACAAGACAAGGAAGAGACAGAGAAAAGGCTTTGGCATTGACAATAACAGAGTCACTGAATGAACATGAAAAACTATTCATCCGGAGCTGCAGGGTTATAGTCTAGCAATGGGGAGGAAAAGCTAGTAAGCTATATTGATTTCATGTCAGGAAAAAAAAAATTGCAGGATAATCTGCCCTTATTCCTTCACACTCTTGGAGGAAAAATAAGAGCAAAGATTACAGATCTAGTGCATGAGGACAAGTTAAAAAATAGCTGCTGCTGGAACAACCCTGAGCAGATTCCTCCTCTCTCATTTAAATACAAGTCTAACACTTGTTCACTGCTTCAACACAGTAAAAAAATTCAAACCTACCAGGGGTTTTTTGTTGTTTGTTTGTAGGGGTGTTTTTTATAAAAAAAAACCACCACGATCTGCTTTCCTATTCAGCTACCTAAATAGCAATTGATTTTCGTAGCGTATCCAGCTTTGTCTAGGCTTAGACTACAAATCAAGAGATTTTGAAGTTTAAGAATACACTGTGCCACTTTATCTACAACCCAACAGAAAGACTGTTTTAAGAGAAGTCTGGATTTGGAATTTTCTCGTGTTTCTGTAGCAGAAGAAACTGTTTGAGGAACAACATGCTAGCCCAAAACATCACGACTATAAATGCACAGGAACAATCCAGGCTATTACTATAGGGTTTCTGAATCTAGTTACAAAACTGATAAATTCAAGTGTGGCAAACAAGTGAAAAGCTTTCTCCCACAATATTTACAGTTAGACAGACATCCACAGTAGGAAGGGATTTTTTGTATTTGAACTGCAATAGAAAGGAGAAACATAACCCTGCTTTTATGAAAATATACTAAAGAGAAAACAAGTGCTGCCAGTGAGGGAAGGGAGGAAGGGAAATGTTTAGAAAAATTGAGGTTTTAACAGGTTTTACAGGATCTGAACTAATTTCAGCCTTCCTTTCTCAAAAACCCATTCACTGCTAAAGTTTATTCCCAGAAAAAGAAACAACACACACAACTGTATATTTAATATAAAGTACAGAAGTGCTGAGCATTTGTACAGCTTCCCTCTCCTCTCTGAGAGGTTTTAACATACTCCTTTTTCATAACTTACGGGTAAAGTAGGAAAAGCTGTATCATCCTCTCCTTCAATTTCATAGAAAGTAATAGTTTCTTCTGGTCCTTGAGGCTCCTCTCCATTCCCTGGTACAAACCCGTACTGACATTCCTTATTCACACACTGCATCTGACGGCGACTACGGTTGTATGCGCTTTAAAAACAAGAAAGGCGGTTAAGAATCACCACTATCTGGAGTTTCACCTTGGTTTCCTTGCTCAATTTTAACCTTGTTCCTTTTAGAGAGGCACAATAAACCCACTACTTCAGCTGTGCCACTAACAGCCAACTCAGCCCTCCACATACCACCATCCTCCCCAACTCTTTTAGAGCAATGTTTTGTAAAGAGGTTTATAGTCACTTACCAGGACCTGCAGGAGAAATTGTCATAGCTCTGATAGCATCTCTTTCCTGGACTGGGGTAGAATGCTATTTGAGGGCCAACCATGTTGTGCCTGTTTATAAATCGGGCAGATCCCCTAAGTTTAAAGGGTAAAAGGTGCAATTACCAGGAAGTGCCTCTCAGATGGAACTCATTTGTAGTTTTACCTATTAAATAGCAGAACTCTCTCCTAACTAGTCTGCAGTAAGAATGAATAGAAAACGCACGGTGATCTCAGATAGTTTTTCAAGGCATCATACCTTGGCATCCCAAATCCACGGTTATGTCTCTGAGGAGGATTCTGAGGATGGTAGGGTTCGTAAGGTGCCATGTTTCCACCACCCTGTGAGCAGTGAACTGGAGGAGAGCGCCCCGAAGGAACACTGTGCTGTAGCCGGGGTGGAAGAACTGGCTGACCCCTGCTATAAGCCACAGTCATAAAGACTTCCTTTCCACGAACTTTCTTAAGCATTCTCTTCCGTGTTTTCATATCCATTTCTGCAGTTTCAGTTGAGGACAGAAAAGACAGATTTACACCTTAAACAGCTGACTCCAGAGCTACGCTCTCGTTGTCATTTGAGAAGAGTCAATATTTGGATACACAGAAAAGAAAGAGCCAATGGCCTATGCCAGAAAAAGTGCATTTTAAGTAGGCAAACTTCATACCCTTATTTTGAAGGCTCAAGTGTGCATTCAAAATTATGAGCAGAATACAAGTATCCCAGAAGTGAACACCTTCCTAACTTCAGCTGATCAAACCAGTACTCTCAAGTGTTAAAATCTCTTTATGAAGGCTGCATTTATTTATTTAAAATATTGTCTCCAAATTAGACAAATAAAATCCATATGTAATTGACTGGGGAAGCCCTAGTCCACCCATGCATGTCTACTAAGGCAAATCAGACAAGCTTTTTGGTTCACAGACCCAGTCTTTATAAATGGTTCCAAGTGCCAAACAACTTCTTGGCAATTCTGGGCAACACCAACATTGCTATGTATCTTCAACAGATTTACTCCTTTGCAAAGGCAAATCCATCCCTCTGCCTGAAGGATCACTTTACATCAAACCCCCACAGAGACCAAGGTTTAGATCACAGGCTGAATTAAATCACTTCCAATATCCAGAGACTGCTACCAGTAAAACTGTCCTGAGCATCTCCCCCTCCAGCCCCAAGGGATGGGATGCTTGTAGAAACCTTGTACAAACCTATTCCTGCGAAGTATCCACCTGTTATCTTCTGATAGGTTCCTCCTTTTCGGCTGGGAACCATATTCCAAGCAAGGACAGGCGCCACTTGGGTCACTGGTTTTAAGTTCACCAAAGGAACTGTATGCCTACATGAAAAACACCGATATTAGCAGTGCCACAATACACTGTGCATAACTGCACAATAACACAAGCTGAAGCAACGCTAAGAAGCAAATAGGAAAGATCCAAAGATAAGAGTGTAGTGAGCTTGTGGGAAAAAAAAAAATCTGTTTCTCTGACACCAAGCACACATCCCTGTTAACGTGTTTATTAAAAAAGGCAAGCTAGAATTTAGTCTCAACACTACTGACTTCCTGGGTCAAGTCTTTCTTCTGTGCATTCATATGCCTTCAGAGGTACACCTGAAAGCATTTGACAACACAGGATTTTTGCAATATGTCATCAAGCTGAATCCCAGGTTTGGAGAAAAGGCAAACGCTTTGAACAGCAAGCTGGAGAAAGTGACTAGACTCACCAGAAGTGCCAATTAGCTAGTTGTTTAGGTACAACATGAAAACTCCAGAGAAACCAACAGCAGAGGGTTAACTTGTTATCTGTGAATTAAGCCCAAACTGCAAAGATCACTTTCAGATTCCAGAGAAAAAAAGGTAGCAAGATTTCACAAAAATCACCGCAAGAATTATTTTGGTCATTAGAAATCGAAGAGAAAAACATTTCCTGTAACATTCTATGTGAAGAGTGATAGCCAACAAGGAAGCAAAGCCTCACTTTATATTTAAAAGCTTAGATTATCTTTTCTTTCTGAAGTATTTTAACAATCCCATTTTAAGCATTTGTGAATATAGAAACTCAACCAAGAAGAGTTCAAATATGAAGTAATCACCAGACTGCTTACTTTTCTGCCAGCTCCTCAACGAATACAGTCAACGTGTTGCCATCCTGTCCGACCTCCTGGATATGAGCATTGTAATACTTACCCCCAGACTCCAGCCGTACCTGGAGAGAGAATAAGGGAAGCTCTAAAAAAGCCAAATGGTATCAGGGGATTCAGAATACTGCCTACAAACCACTAATAGCAGACGCTGCTCCTGGCCACTCATATGTTACCGAGCTGGCCCAGGAGTCTCAAATACTTCTTCAAAACAGTAGGTAAAATAAAGAGCACTGTACTAATTTCAGTGAGGAAGGGAAAGAAAAACCCAAACAACAATCAGTCTTCCAAGTGACTGAGACATTAAAAAGACATCAGCTTTCTAACTCACTTTTATATACTGTGCCAAGCAGATAAGTACCAAGGAAGACTGCTATTTAAGAACTTGAAGAGAACAGAAAACAGGAAATTGGAAAGGTAAGCTCTGCTCAGCTGGAAACAAGTCACTGAGTGAATCATCAGCACTACCTCAAACAGTGACAAAAATAAGCCCTCACTACATACAACATTGGAATACAGAGAAAGCTGACCTTCCTTTCAGCATCTCCTCGCCAGATCATGCTATTCCTCCCTTTTAAGAATATTTAAGAATATTTGCTACATTACTGTTGAGAAGCAGAAGACTCTCCAGACTTGTTGCTGACCCCCAGTGAAAAATCTAATAGACAACTGCCTTAAATGCATATCCTGCGCATTTAGAGCTCTCGGTCTGGAACTTCCACACTCACAGAGTGTGCATCACTGGTTCGCAATGAATTTCCAAGCAGCTTTTCCTTCACACTACCCGATGTTTAGATTTTAGAATGAAGTGAATTAAAACCAAAGGATTCTATGATTCTACAAAAGAAAGTCAGATTAATAGCTACAAGGAAGAGAATAAGAAAAGCCTGGGAAAATTCTATGAAGTCAAATGATTTTATGGCTTACCACACTTCATTTAAAGCAATTTTAATAGTTTATAACTGAGTCTCCTTTGAGTACTAACCTGACACTTGTCTCCTAAATAGTACTGCCTCCCAGCAAACACCATGTAGTCAGTTTTTTGAAGCTCTAAAAATAAATGAATAAATAAATAAAAAGGAAAAAGCCTTTAAAACTACTGTTCTTTCTTCATGTATCCTACAAGTACTTCATGACAGCATCCAACTACAAATTATAGGCAGAGTTAAATATTTCCTGCGTACACATGAACATTCCCCATTGTAACGGTGAAGTAACTGTAGATGTTCTTGTTACAGACCATAACCAGGCTAAGTCATAGGAGATCAAGAATATCCAGGTAATACAATAAGCAGCACTACTACTTCAAAGTACAATGTCTTTTGTGACGGTATCGAGTTAATCCTGCATTTAATACCAATCCTGGTATTAAGAATGCTGGATGTGTCTTGTCTTGCCAGAGCACTGGTGGCATTTGGCAAAAATGAGATGTTATCCAGCAAAAACTAACATTGCCTGAAGTCTCCTTGCTGCTAGATTTCAGTAGGTTTGTCTCCATTCCTTGCCTGGATTCTCCGCACATCAGTAGTTTACATAGGCAATTAGTCCTCTACTATATTCTGTTCCAAGAATTTTAATGACCCTCATTATTGCTTATGCAGTTGTAAAACGCTAGCTTTCTTCAGTATGCAAAGCATTTGGGATCAGACATCAAACCCCACTTCAAAACTTATCTTTCTTGGTAACTTCTTGCTTTACAGATCAGCCATACTGTATACCAAAAAGCAACAACCTATCCCAAGCCACAAAGACCACGAAGCCCAGGAGAGCTTGGAAGCAAGAGAAAACTCATCTGACAGATCTCAATGCTAAATTTGAGATCGTCATTATTATACAAGTCTGAAGCCAAAATTGTGCTTTAAAAAGCAGAAGGCCTTGCACACATGCTGCAACAAAACCCTCTCAAATTCGAATGATTTCTAATACAAGAGAATGGTAACAGAGAGTTCTACACTCTGCTTTGCATCCTTGTAGTTCCTATACTAAAGTCAATAAGCAGCAGAGGTCAGATTTTTAACCATCTTATCACCATTACACAGTGTCAGTAGCAGTTTATTTTGTACTTTGAAATTAAGCCAAGAAACCAGCTACGAGCAAGATGTACTACCTGCAAGTATCTGCTGGGTTAACCAGTATCCTTCACATTTCATCTGTGAAGAAACAGCTGACATAGGCCTCAGATTCACAAACTTAGTATCGAGCCTAGCACACAGTTGTTTATTTTTCCCTTTCTGAAGATACCTTTTCTGCTGTCCAGCCAAACATCAAACTCCACATTTCGATAGATCTCAGGGTCCAGTGCCTTTAGCACTTTATAAGGAACAGGCATCTTTGATGGATTTTCTGGAGGCTAAAAACAGAGTTGAAACTAAGCATTAAAAAGGGCATTTAATGTTCTCAGCATAGTCTCTATCCTGCCAGCATCTGTGGACCATTTTAAGATGTACACAAACTATTTTCCAAAATTTTCACTTCCACTTACTTGCCTAAGAACTAAAGTTCAAGAATATGAAAACGCATTTAGGCATTCAGAAGCTGAGCAAACAGACTTTGGAAAGGTTAGAAACAAGCTCAAGGGTAATATTTGGCATGTTCTTTACTCAAA
This sequence comes from Psophia crepitans, assembly GCA_013399095.1. Classification (NCBI taxonomy): domain Eukaryota; kingdom Metazoa; phylum Chordata; class Aves; order Gruiformes; family Psophiidae; genus Psophia; species Psophia crepitans. The sequence goes on from VWZZ01006103.1 coordinate 340,280, forward strand.
AAGAATTGAGGGAAGATAACCAGACCAATGAAGCCATGGTTACAAGAGTTGGTGGGAATTTCAGTTATTATATATGGAAACAGGTTGCTATAGACTTTCTGAGACTGTTCCAAAGTGATTTATACCATGTTCAGAACAAAAGTGAACTGATTTAAACCATTTCTGGGAAAAATAAACAGCAGATCAGGAAATATCTGCCAAGCGACGTCTTGGGGTGGGGAGGAAATACTAGCTATAGAAGAACATGAGACACTCAGAATGAAAAAAGGCTTACCCATTTTAATAGAAACTCAAGAGCAAAACCAAAAGATGAGCAGATGGAAGAAATAAGCCACCCACTTTCCAAAAATTAATTTTTAAAAAGTAGAAAAGAGTGTCTAGCCTTAACATCATACAACAAGAACAACAAAAATAAACCACTGTAAGGAATCCCTCCCTGACAAACCTTTTCTTCTTCAATGCCTTGTTTGAACTTATCTTCCTGTGCATTGTCAGTATCATTGCCTTCCCAGTCGTCCACTCTAAGTAATTGAAAATAAGATTACAAAAAGATACAATGCATGATTTCTAGCCAGGATTAAAATCAACCGTTTGTACAATCTGAAAAAGCACCATGGTGCCATCAAGTGGCAGATTTTGCCTTAAACACTAACCATGGCTACGACGCTGTACAGGACAACCCTTTTCCTCGTTTCAAGAATATGACCTTTACCTGTGCAAACACCCACCCCTAAGGAGGGCTACTGCTTGCATTAGGAAAGGATGAAGATGATCCCACTGACTGGTTAAACTTTCACAATATCAAGAGACTCTGTTCTCAGTCCTACCAAACCAACATCATCTGCAAGCATTCCATAATGGACACAGGCAACCCTCAAGCCTTTCTAGTGACTTAAACAACACGGGATGTCAGGGTTTCTATAGGTACATTCAGTTCTCCTCATCCCCAGTGATCCAACAGACTTGAATAATGCCACCATTTAGTTGTTTGCCCTTTTTTAACGGAATCGTACCCCAAAACAGACAAGAAAATAAAGCAGAGCTCATTTTCTCTACGCACTATTGCCTCTGCAGAACTATAGAGGCTTAGAAGAGTAGTAAGTTTCTCACAAAAAAAAAATTTCTGATGACATAAGGAACAATTTTATTTACAAATAAGCTGTCATTTTACAGAGAAACATGCAACCTTAACATAGCCAGCAGCAGAGATGTTCAATTACATCATGCTTCCCAGTTCCAAGGAAGGCATACTCTCTTCCACAATATACTTCAGCTTTGTGGTTGTGTCATGAGATAGCAAAAAGAGTTAATAACCCACAGACATTCAAAGAAACTTGGAAGAGTTGCCCTTTGCAAGGTTTTTGATTTTTTTTTCTTCCCTTTTACCACATCCCCTTCCCAAAATACTACCTCTTTTCTGATGGATTTCGGGATACTTTTTCATGAAGACAATCAAAGTTTGCATCCTCATTTCCTACAGAGCCACTGTTTCTGTTCTTCTTGGATCCACTTCGAAACACCTCAACTGCAGACCTTAATTCTTCCTCATCCATGCCAAACACATCTTTGTACAGGATCTTATATAATACAGCTGAACAAATCAACACAAAGCTCAAACCAAATTAAGATAATACCAGATCCATAAGAACTGCTGCAATTTTCAAAGTAAGCATATCTTCAGATACTATCTATTGTTACAAGGCACTAGTTCTATTAAATTCAATTAAGGAGAGGATTGTAGAGCAATTCAGGTGGGAAGAAGTGCCCTCTAGAAGTCATTTGCTTCAATACCCCACTTAACAGATAGAATGAGTGTATGTATATGCTAATATACAATAAACAAGCTCCCATCTGTCTCCTCCCCACCTCTGAATACCAAACCACACTGCCTATAAACGTATGAAAACATGTAATTCTCTTCCATAGAAAAATGATTTCAAGTTTACCCTGGCAAATAGCAGCATTTTCCTGGAATTGTTTTGTATACACGGAGTCATAATGGCCGTTGCCGGAACAACACAGTAAAATCTAGGAAAATTAAAAAAAAGAAAAGCTTTAAGGTTAGAATGATGTAAAACCTCTTAGTTTAGCTAGATATTCTAGCTCAAGACTATACTGTTCTTTCATTCTACAGCTGACATCAACTCACCAAGAAAACAATAAATATTCTCATTATAAATACAAAAAAGCTGTAGAATCAGCTTAAAACTGAGTCCTAGGTGAAGTCTCTAAGTAAGCTTGTCTATTATACAAAGAAAAACTATCAATTTGTACATCATGCTGTATTAAACACGAAATAAAGAGTTTGCTTCCAGCTCACCTCTGAAACCACCCAATGCTCAAGAGGTAAAATAAATACTAACCATTAAACGCAGTACCCCTAAGATACACTGTCCAGGTATCAAAGGCAGCTGATCACCCTTCCCTACCTGAGGGACTAGAGAGCATCTACTTTTCCAGCCCTCAACAAAGCCTTGCTTTTAACAAGCAACATCACGCTACCTTTTGAAAAAGATGTGTGCTTTCTGCAACAAATGCATCGACACACCAAGTCAGCATATACCAAACCCATCTTTGCACATGACCACAGCCAACTGCAACCAGCAGAAGCCCTTAGGCAGCTGTCAGCACATTGCCAGCAAGGATGCTTCCCAGTGAAGCAGCAGGAGCTGGGATGCCAGGGCTCTTAATTCAGCATGGACTACGTCTTTTGCCAACACAAGCTCTCCTCTCATGGTGACAATGAGCAACACCAGAAAGAGCTGCTGCCTGTACATGCAGTCTAACGACAGACAGCTGCCAACACTTAATGAGAGCACTGGTGGTAAAGTCTTTGAGGACAAACACACATTTAGACCGTACTGCTTGATTTTTAAAGTTATCTCATTATGGAATTAGATTAAGCGACACAGGGACTACATGGAAAAGGAAAGAAGGGCATGTAAACAAAGGCAATAATACTAACAGACAGAGAAGAATAGCTGCAGCAGCACAGATTTCAGAGCAGGCTAGCCACTTCAGCAAATGTAACAGCCCATACCGAAACCCATACCACAGCAACTTCGCTGGCATCACGCCTGAGCAAGCCACATAACTGCACGGGCACATCTACATGACTGCAGGAAAACAAGAGGGGTCAGATGGGAGGCAATACAGAGTATGCCTCCTTTCTGCCCCCAGCACTAATTCTTGCTTAGATAAGCTGTTGAATCAGTTTGTTAGATCAATCTGTTTCCATTAACTTCCCCTTTTCAGCAAGAAAAACTGCACACCTCGTCTGACTTAAGGGAGGGGGAATACTGGGCGAGAGGGAGAACACCTTCTCTTTGCCAATTTATCATAAATACATCTTGTTCTGCTCTTCAACTCAATCCACGTATTTTGTTCTACCCTGTCAGATCAAATTCCCACTGGGAAGTGTTTTTACCCAAAGTGAATTCAGAAATATGAAACAATACTCTGGAATTGTGATGTTACCTCTTTCTGCCAAAATTAAACTTCTTTCCAATAATAAGCTGGAGTAACAGAAAAGATTGGCAGGGGAACAGCACACAATCCATCCCTCAGATGGGAAGCAAAGCTGCTATAATTTAATTAACTATTGTGCAAACACTGTGCTTTTTCCTTGAACTGAAGTCAGCTTTGGGGTCGTCTTCAGGTATGCAAGAGCACTGGACTTACAAGGGCTCAATTCCAGCAGCAAACTTTTACAACTAAGCAGGACTGAAGGGAATTGAGATTCAGGGGTAGGGAGTTGCCTCTCTTCTCCTCACCTTGCCTTCACAGCCATTGTCTGTAGCATAAGTGGGTGGCTTTCCAGGGTACCGGTACAGAATAAAGTCTCGCCTAGGCAAGCAGAGGAAAAACAAGACTTGAAAGAGCATCCTTTCAGTAGAACCATGTTATGAAGAAGTTTGCAGGGAGCTGTTTAGAAAATCCACTGTTGGTTTATAGTAAAATCAAGCAGAATACTTCTCCTGATCAATGCTACCACACAGCAATAGCTAAATGAGCAACCACCACCAATCTTAGGAGAAAACCCGTTATATTTAGCTACAAAGACATGCCATATTAGGTCAGCTACTTATGCTTACGGCAGGGTGCTCAGACCCTGAGACAATTAAGGCTGATTTAGTCACGCTGCAAAAGGACTAAGGCCTCAGTACAGGTAACTAGTAACTCTTGCAGAACTTGAGTTTGTTCCTTTAATACTGGAACAGAATGACCCTGCAAAGGGAGGGCTCTTCCTTCCACCACTAGAGAGCCAGACTGCTTGTTAACAGGACAGCAGCATTTTCAGCAAGACAGCAGCACCTGTGTAGGCTTCTGTTACCTTTGAAATAAATATCAGGGTTTATACACCAAGCAGGGTAACTACTCCTCACTGCCGAAGCTTTGAAGAACACCTACAAGAGTTCTAGTCATGCTTGTAACTACCACAGCATTTCCACTACACAGAGCTCCTTGTTTTTCCTCATCCCGTCAACTCGAAGAAAACATTGACTTGAGTTTAACATTAGCAAAAAGACAACAAACAAACATTGCTGGAAACAGACCCTCCCCTTAATCCACGCTATGAGAATAACAGCTTCATTAGGGTAGCATTTCTCACCACATTTCACACCTTAGTACTTCAGTGACAAACAGAACCCAAACACCATCAAGTCCAAAACAAAGTGGAACCCAAGAAAGAGACACTTACTTGTACATCACTGATAAAGCACTCATTTCCAGCTGGCCAGCACTTTCCTATGCAAGATTATGAGATTGCATGAGATAGCAGCGCTCTCTTCAGCACTGAGAACTCTATTCTAGCTCTCTGTAGTACTAAAATACCTAACCAAACTCATCAGTTTATTAAACAATCAATGCAGTGAGAGATACTAGAATTTGCAGGAGCAGGAATGTCTGCAACATGGGATGGCCATGATTACCAAGCTGAGTAAGATGGAGCTGATTTTGGCAGTGACTCTTAAATACATCACTCAAGATACATTTTTTTAATTAAAAACACCACATTTGTTTCAGAGACTGCTGCGTTTACCATACTGACTGGTTAAAGCCTAAAGAAATAGAAGTTTGAACTCCAGTATTTGAACCTGGGCATAAGGGAAGCAGCAAGGGATTGCAAAGCCTGACAGCCGTTTGATGGAAGGTACGCTCCACATTTGGCTTTTTCTTTCTTTGGACAAACTGCAATTATGAATTAAACCCATGAGACGCCTCCGCTTTACTGCCCAGCCTGCACAGATTGCTCCTTTGCACCAACACAGTTCCCCACTAAAACTGCTATTATTTATACATGTGAATACTCACTACAAACTCGTAGTATTACCTATGCAAACCTCAAGGTTGGGGTGTATCTAAAAATAAAATCCCAAACCACCACATTTTAAACCTCCACCTAATTGCTTTCCTGTTCTAGTCTCCTCAAATTTTAATGGCTTGACAAATATATTAGCCTTACCTTTGGGTCTCCTAGTCGTTCAAGGTATTTCTCAAATGATCCTTCCACATACTTTCAATAAAATAAAGAAGAAAACAAATATAAAAACACAGCCAGTTGGAAAGCTAAGTTAAACCTAAACACTATGCCATACGTTAACTAGCTGTTGAGCAGGAGGTGGCAGGGGGCACAGACACCAAATTTGAGACTAGTCTGCCAATTTCTGTCATTTTGGGGTGCTGAAGGGCTGTGGCCTGGGGGTATGATTTCAGCTGTTCCCCGCCTTAAAGCACAGGAATGATTTGGGGTACCAAAGTGGAAATACCAATAAATCCTAAAAAAAGTAAGAGTGAGTCCGAGTAACAGTCAGTGACTCATCCCTCTCCTAGATTAGATTAAGCACCTAACTGTGGTTACAGGGGGAGAAAAAACCCAAAACACAGAGAAAAAATCCCAAGGCCCAAAAGACAGCCCAAACCCCCACAAAACACTACGCAAAACTACACGGTGCATGTGTCCACACAAACTGCCACACGCAAAGGCAACCACCACTCCAACCCCCCAAAAAAACCCAAAACAAACCAACAACGACCAATCAAACCACACAACTTTATGCAATAATTAAACACACTCTGGAGTTTTCCACCACCTTCTGATATTAATTCCGTACTCCAAAATCCTACGTATTTCCTACCTACTAAATTCCACAATGTTTGCTCCACAGACTATACCACACAAAGGACTGTCACTCTACTGGGTACGTAGGTATTAGCAACTTGCACGATTTCTGGAACTTCAGAAACTCGAAGTCAAATAAAACTTCTGCGACTGCAACTCAAATACAGTAACCAAGCAATCACCCTGCCATTTCTCTTCTCTTCGGCGCATCCAGCCTGGCAAAGCACGACATGTTTTCAGCGCACACGTTTGCGTGGGTATGTTTATGGCTAAACCACTCGCCCCCTCCCACATTACCTCCTCGCTACACGTGCAAAACCGCCTAACGCACGCGTTACTTACAGATTCAAACTCATGCTGGTGTTGCCTCATGAACGAGACACAAGCTTTCCTAACTTCCATGTGATGAATTTGAGATGAAAACAGCTGAAAAAAATAAAGGTTACAAAAGAACGAAGGAGCAACTTGCAGAGTTTAATTCGTGCTTCACCGTAGGCTTGTTTTAGTCGTAGCTAATTAAGACTAACACCACAAAACAGGGAGAGGAGGCACTGCAGAGGGCCACGGGTGCTCAGGGAAGCCCAAGTGACCCAGGACCCTGCCGGCCCAAGGGGGTGACCGCACCCGCCCACGACACCTCACTTCGGGCCCTCAGGAGGGATCTCCAGGGGCACCCGTGGCCCACCGCGGCAGCCCCGACTCCCCCCCGAGCCCGCTGCCGCCTCACCGCCCACCTGCTCCGAGACGGCTCGGAAGAGACAGGAGGCGTCCTTGGCCGTCATCTTGCGGTAGAGCCCCAGGCTGCCCAGGTACTCGTCCATGGCCACCTCGCTGAAGGACTTCTGCCCGAAGTACTTCTTCCAGCCCTTCTGCATCCTCCCCGGCCGGCAACGGCTGAAGCGCGA